>JAUUDZ010465398.1:0-12036 GCA_032361705.1 Panulirus versicolor | reverse complement strand
TATTTACGTCTTGACTTCTATGCTGGGTAGCACATGCACAGTTGTGGAATGTAAGGCTAGGAATAGTAACTGGGAAAATTAATGTAAAAATAAACATGCTGTATATGTCATAAATATTCCAACAAGCTATGATTTACAGGCAGAATAAATCATGTGTGATAAAAGTGAGAAGTGTGGTCATGCACAATTTCCAGCAAATATTTATGATCCTCCAACTTTTTAGGTTGCTTCACACACTTGGGCTCCTCAATGATGTCAGGCTTTACCTCAGCCTCCTCGGTGATGTCAAGGTCATTGGCAGCTGTCAAATGTTAGGAACTGAAGTCTTGTACAGAATAAGATGTTTGAGATAGAAGGAGTGGGTGATGGGACCAAGGATTGAGGACTGCTTTTATCCTCCTCTTGAGGGGCCCACTGAACTTCTTTCTTTTGAATTTTATGCTTCTTCCCATGAAAGGATCACCTTGAAACACTGCATCACCAAGTTGCCTTGCCAACTGCATGATGTGATTTAACACTTGCAGCATCAACCTAAGCTTCTAAACCATTACATTCCTTTCCTCTTCATCATTGTAGCTTGACATATCAAGCTCCTTCAGGTCCACTTCATTCACTTCCTCACTGTAGATGTTGAGATCTGCTCCTCTCTTGCACTAGGGTCCTTTATCCCATGTCTCCAGTATCATCAGCTAGCTCCACAATCCTGTTCACCCCAGCAGGCATGATTTCACTCAGAGATTCTTTGATGTTGGAGATACAGTTCGCTGTATGTGCTCTGTCCATCAATCAATGACTGTCAGAGATAAATAATTTTCCTTGGCTTCATGGATCATTTCAGAAGTATAGCTTGTGTAATAACCTGTGAAATACTTTATCATACCCTGATCTAATGTCTACAACAGGCAAGTGGTGTTTGTTGGAAGAAACACCAATTCACCATTAAGGTGCACGTACTGGAGCTCCTGAGCTGGGGAACTTAGCTCATTTTTGAGGATCAGCGGCACTTTGAATGCCATTTTTTTTTTTTTTTTTTTTACTAGGTAGTAGGTGATAGACAGCCACCGACCAGGGAGGTATGTTACTGCTACTACCTATCTGGGTATAGGAAGGGTTAGTGACAGCTGCGTACTGAGCCAGCACTTCAGTGGTTGTAAAGTTGCACTCCTCTGACCTAGGTAGCTGACTTTTCTTTCTGCTTCACCCACATGTGGACTGATGGCATTCTTTCCACAAACATTCCATCTCTCCTTGTTACATATAATGCTTAACAATGCTTAACTTACACAGCTTATTCTTTGTGACTAGATTTTTCCTGCTGTGTGCATATACCTTTTGGCAAAATGGTTGGAGAAATAAATAGTAGTAGGTAGGAGCATTAGACTGGAGCATTGGGTAGAAGTACTAGGAAGGAATATTAAGTGGGTGTATTAGGTACATGTAATAGGTTGGAGCATTAGGTCAAGACAGTAGGCAGTAGTAGTCATTAGGATCATTAGGTAGGGGCCTTTGAAAACACTTCACTAGAGTTGCCCTCTGTCAGTGGCCTTTAAGGGTGAGACACTAAAAGCTGAAATGTGGCACTGGCATTCACCAGTTATAGAGACTCTTTTGGTCACTGCCCCCATGAGGAAGTTCCTGAAGGAAAGAGGCATCAGAGATATAGATAGGTAGGTAGACCTCTCAATGCCATAGACAAAACAGTTGTGCAGGTAGTCCATGAATGTATTAGTGGTAACCCAGACCTGTTAAGTGCACATGGGTTGTCTGTTTGATAGAGAAGCATGTTTCACCTTACAGTCCTGTAATGTGTCGGCACTGAGAGGAAGGGTTATCCTATCCTTAGCCACATTGTATCAGGGAACAGTCCTGTTACTTTAAGATAAAGGTTCTCTATGACATCCTCTTCCAGAATAGGTCTGTATCATTAGTATTAGGTACATGCTTCAGATGATGACCCTCTGCATCATTAGCATTAGATACATGCTTCAGATGATGACCCTCTGTATCATGAACATTAGGTACATGCTTCAGATGATGACCCTCTGTATCATTAGCATTAGGTACATGCTTCAAATGATGACCCTCTGTCTCATTAGCATTAGGTACATGCTTCAAATGATGACCCTCTGTCTCATTAGCATTAGGTACATGGTTCAGATGATGACCCTCTGTCTGTCAGCTTCTTCAGCTCACTGATAAATTTTCCTGCAGCTGTGTGGTTTGCTGATGATAGCTCATCCACAAGTTTCAGATTATGCAAGCTGGCTCATTTTTTGAAGTTCTTAAGCTAGCCCATCTTTGCTTGGAAGCTGGAGCTAGCCTTAGAACTGCTGATACTGTCTGATGATTCTACAAGGAAGATGCACTGCATTTTATCATGGACCATTTCTTTACTTAGAGGCACTTATCTTTATGTCTTATCTTTAATCCAGAAAGAGAGGGATTTTCCTGATTTTTCTGTTAACCTCTTAACAATGAAACATCCCAAATTCGGGGGGAGGCAGTTTTGGGTTTATCCAAATATTAAGAAACATTTTTTATTTCAGAGGAAATATCAATAAAAGTAAAGAAAACAACAAAATTACTTTATAATTGAAATATCCATAATCATTACCTTATCTTCTCAGAGAAGTGCCTATTTTACTACTTCATGTACCATGCTGAGTGTTCCTTCATTGTTGAAATTGTTTATTTGTCATATAGGTGTTACAAGACTGCCAGGGCAATGTTACTTCACAAGTAAATTGTTACCTTTAGGGTGGCTGTATCATTGTCAGTTGATGAAAGAGAATACAGTCTTGGCAAAGATCTTTTTACTCCAAAGGAGTCCATCCTCTCCCAGCTAATAAGTGTAGCACAGCTTTAAAGCTCTAGGAAACCTGGAAAAAGGGTCCTGGATAACACCAAGGCCCTTTCAGAAAGAGGTGCTGAGCCTTAGTGTTGGTGAAGTGACTAAGGTCCTAGGTTCATTGAGGAGTGTGTAGAAATAAGAGGTCACCAATTTTAAGTATGTTTGATTGCATAATAGCCTCAATTGTGTTGTATGGATGTAAGGCATGGACTCTGGATAAAAGAAGAACTAAATGGGGGATGTGCTGGAAATTAGATGTTTGAGGTCAATATGAGGTGTGAGGAGGGTTGATCATTAAAGAAATGATTGGGTAGGAGAGAGATTTGGTAGGAAGAGGGAGATGTGTAAGACAGCTGAAGAGGGTGTGCTAAAATGGTTTGGACATATGGAGAGGATAAGTAAGAGTGTACACATGACAAAAGTGAAAGGAATAAGGGAAAAGGGGAACTGTGGAGGAGGTGGAAGGATGGTGTGAAAGAGGTTGTAAGTGTTAGGGGCCTGAACATGCAGGAAGGTTGTGAGGCTTGCTTATGATGAGGTAGGTGTTATGCGAGCGTTGATGTGCTGTCAGTGGGCTGATCGAGGGCATATGAAGCAGTCAGGGGAAACCATGTAAAAGTTTGTAAGGCCTGCTTGTGGCTTGGGGGCTCCAGTTTCATTGCATTATACATGACAGCTAGAGAATGGATGTGAATGAACAAGACCTGATGCTACCTCACTGTCACGTGAAGTGATAAACAAGTATGAAAAACTATTTAAATAGATGTAGAAAGATGTAGATGTGGAAAGAATGCAAGACTGGGAGTTTACAAGGAGACTGTATGTGACATGGGCAAATAAGGTGGAGGAACACTGGAGGGAAACATAGGAAGAATGCATGGAATGGTGTATGCAAGGGAGGCATGTAAGGACAGGCATGATGGGAGTTTCCGAAGGGAACAGGCATCAGAGATATGAATAGTAGATAGATAGGACTATGCATACATTACCCTCATTTGAATATATGATGAGGTGGTATAGGTAAGATATATGATATAGTAACTTACAAGACTTCTTTCAGTGCGTGATGCTTGGTTGAGTGAATACCTTACCTCACAAATGATTATTGTTTGTATGATACTTGTAATTTAGTTTTTTATGTGTAAGACAGTTATTTCTCCTCAGGTGAGCCTAGAAGCATGGGATGGTGGCACAGCAGCACGTGGCCTTCCTGGCCACAATCTTCAAGCAACTCCTGCGTCGCACAACATTCTCTCTCATCATCAACAGCAGAAGGTCAGTCACTTTTTATGAGATACTTGTTTTCCTTCAAATACATACTTCGTTTCTGCCCCAGAACTGAGCTGATTAGATTAAGTTGCTTTTTATTTCATTTGATGTGGTATGTATACTTAAACATTTTGTGGGGGTTTAAGGATTTTGATAAGACAATGTGTCTCTGAGTTCTTCATGTCTTGATATGTGGAGGTTCATCATTATTAGACTGTAATTCAGTGATATTTTCCATGATGAAATGGTAATTTTTTTTTGTTAAATGATTCAGATTTATCTATGAGGACTCCTATACAAATAATTGTTCGGAAAGTTTGAAGAGACAGTTCATATGATGAGTTGAAGTTGATATACAAGGAGCCCAGAGATTGGTAAAAATTATATTAAAGAAGTATTTTTGAGGGAAGCACTAATTTTGATGAGTATTTGGAGACACTGAAAGTTCAGATGCTGGGGAACTTTGTAAGGATCACCATTTACAAGGTAAGCAAGGATTATGAGATGCAAGTTAAGTTCTTTATATGAAGAGTCTTCACTTATAAGTGAAGACTCTTTTGCCGTGGCCACCCCTTGATAGGAGTTCCCAGAGGGAACGGGGGTCAGAGATATAGAAAGATAGATAGAAGTTAAAGTTAATCATTATGCAAAAAAGAATGATCGTAGTAAGGGATGTGAAAGTATGTAGAGATTACTACAACCTATATTTTGAGTGTTTTGTTTGTGCATCAGATCATTTGATGATTTCATGAATAATCAGCAGCTTAAAGATGTAGGAAAATTTTTTTACATGATGAAAATGCTGTGTGTCTGTCTGTCTTTATTTTAGGGAATGAGTTTAAAGTTTGATTATGTGTTTTGATTTGTCAGTATTGTAGCTGGATGTTGTACAGGTGTCTTGATTCTCATGCTGGTCATTATGCATGGATAGCATGCTGACAATTTGGGTTTGTTAAGGGGAAAGTGGAGGTCTACCCTCTGAGGATTGATCAGTATGTTTGTCTGCAGGCCATCACACAATTCTCATAAATTTGTGCATTGCACTAAAATCATGTTTGATCCAGCTCTATGGGAGAGACATATAGGTTTGGTAACCTCACAACCATAATGGAAACTCTGTATAAATAATATTCTGGCCCTGGGCCAGCTGCTTTGCTTTGTCAGGGTATGTTGCTAAGTTTAACATATTACTGACTAACTCTAAAATAGTGGGAGCACTCTGGCAAAACTGATATTCTTTGGATCATAAATACAGTATTTGTTTATGGTAATTGTGTTTCAGATGTTCATGTGTATGTGTCTTTCAGTTTGGTTATGTACTTTATTAGTCTTCTCTTATTGTACTTTTATTACTTCTTTTCACAATTTTCTTTATTAGTCTTCTCTTATTGTACTTTTATTACTTCTTTTCACAATTTTCTAAGTTCATTAATTAAACATAAATTATTCCTTCATAAATTTATTTCATCATATTTAGTGTTGAGGCTTTGTACCATTTTTATTACCACTATAAATTGAACTGATAGTTAAAATGAAGTAGTGAAACTATAGTAGGTGTTTGGTAGTTTTTAAAGTGCGAGTATATAACTTTTAAGTGAAAATAGTTTTTATTAAAACTTTATCATCCTAAGAGTGAGTTGTATCTCAGTAAAAGTTAGTCTTACATGAATAGTAGTAGCAAGGATATTGGAAAGATTGTAGGGGTCTAAACTGAGCTTATTCTAATGCTGAAGATATAAGACTGTCAGAGTTACTTACTTGGTAGAGGGAGGGGGGCTTTCAACACCATTTAACCCTATACCTGGGGTGTATCTACATGGAATTCACCCTCTTTGATTATCATGATGTATATTAGGCTGACTAATGTTTATTAACCAAGACCACTAACCATACAGCAAAATAGCTTTGACCTGGGATGTAGTAGACAGTGAGCTGTAAGTGTTGCCCCAGCATCCAGTTTGCATCATGCACTTGTTTACACAGTTGCTGTGTGCTACTGTTGACTTTAGCTTCTGATTTTCATCTGATTGCAGTAGTTTTCTTTGTGACATTTGCTTTTGTTGAGATATCACATCTGTATCCTTTTCTTTTGATTGTCTTTAGTCATACAGATTGCAAGTAATTTGATCTAGTTGTAGGGTATAATTGGCCAGCTGACTAGCTAGATGCTCCCAAGTTCATTTTACTGTTATAGTGAACAACACTACTTTCTTTATTTCATTCCACTATTTTGTCCTTTAAAATAAGACTATGCTTTATAATTTTTTTCATTTGATATTGTAATTTTTGGAGGTTTAGATAGATAAGATGTCTGGGTTTTCTAAAGTGGTGGTGGGGGTGGGTAAGCTATGGCTCCAAGGCCAGACTCAGCCCATCACAAGATATAATCCAGCCTGCAGTGTTATTAAGTGTACAAATAAAAATCAGGTTTTATAAGAGTTGCATTATTAAAGGATGAATGAAATCAGTGTGCATGGCTGCTGTTTTCACAGACAGTACTAAAGTTCTTATGAATACTTTCATTTCATAAGCAGAATTGTGTTTTATACAAATAAAATACTGCTTACAAAACAGCCCATTACTGTTAGTGTGGTACTTACAGGTGGTATGTCAACTATGGCCTGATTTTGTTCATTTTTATTTGTACTTTCTATGCTGTCTATTAATGGGAGAGTTACAAAATACTTTAGCCCATAGTCCTCATAACAACATCCAAGAAGCTGTGATTTAAGCAAGTGAAAGTGCTGGACTATGATAAAGATATGAAATATTTTCTTGGCATAACTTGGAGATTGTAAAGCTAGATTTTTCCTTAATATAATCCAAGATGGCACAGGCAGCTGAATGCTGTAATCAAGGCTGTCTCATTAATGCCATAGAAATATGAATTTAAACTTTTCTCATTCTTGATTGATACCTACACCCTGAATATTTTCCATACACTTGTTAGTTTGTCCAGGGATGTGAAGGAGGCCTAGACCCAATCTTCACCCTCAGTTTATACAATAATTTTTGAAGCTGTAGCACTTGTGCAAGAAAATAGATTTTTGTGATGAAAAGCCTTAGTAATCATATTTGTTTATAACAAAAACACTTCCAGAAATACCACATTTCTCCATACATATGCTTGAGAGTACTACTGCAGTACCTTATATGCCTGGCAGCACAGCAGCATAAATTAAAGGGCTTGTAGCAGACATAAACAATGTTTCACTTAAATAAGTTGTATATTATTTTATTTATAAAATAGTGCTAATCATAACACAAACTTTCTAAGGCATTTTTTAGAATATTTAAGAGTATCCCACTTACAGCACCAGAGTACCTTAGATATTAGGACTGTTGCAGCGAAAGGTTGACAGAGCAGTTCAAATTAAGTGTCAGCATTATAAATGTATGCTTCACTTCAGGAATATAACTTTGTAGAATTGGAGAGCTAGACAAAAAGTGCTTGTTATGTTTTGTTCTACTTTTGTGAACAGACTCTCCATCCTAAAACTGGACAGATGAAAAAGTCAGTCGATGATGACAGATGAGCATCTTTGTCCATGCTACACATTAGAAAAACAAATGTAAGACTAGATATCATATTAGGTGAGGCTTTCATGCAATGACTGTAGGCTACATGGCCTACAAATGTAGACAAGTATTTCCAATTTGGCCATCCAACTGAAAACTTTACTACCCACCTCTGCCATAGGCCTTTTTTAATTGTTGACTTGTTTGCCTACCTAGTGATTTGCTATATACCTGGTGCATACCTGCTCTTTTATTATGCTGTTTTGTATTGTAGCGTGGACATTGTGTATATGAGCCCATAAGTTGATGGTCGTACATTAGGAATTTGCCATATCTTTTTCATGCATGGGGACGGTATCACTGTTCCTATTATTATTAGTTCACCCAGGTCAAACATTTAGTTCTTGCCAGTATGGTTTCCTTGGACAGCTTCCTCCGTGTACCCTGTAATACCTCCAGATGGATGATTACTTAAGCTGAGTAATGCCAGTAGACAGATACTTAAGCATCATATTTCACACTTCAATTTCAAGGCCACCAAACCTGGGTAGTAGCTGAGGTGGCAGTGTGATAATTTTTCCCAACAGTCATTCATCCTCTGGCAGTGCCAATGAGAGAACATTTTCGTGAGTTTTTAAGGAAGGAAATCGAGTGCCTTTAAGCAAGATTTAAAGCATTGTGTGGAAGATGATCTTGAATTATTTGATGGTGATAACCTGTCTTTAGCTCTTTGGAGTGATTTAATGGACACAGACTCAACCAGCATTGAAAGTTGACCAAGATGAAGCAGGATAAGGTTTTGCAGCACAAGTAGACCTGCCAGGCCCTGACAAACGTGTCTGACAGATGCAGCTGATAATTTCAGACTTTTATAGTCCTGTTGTTATGAAAAATTATCAATGAATCACATGGATTATGACAAGAATAGATTTCTTTTTTGATATAAAACGTAAGGATAATAATGATTTAATATTTCTGTGTAGGTACGATAAAAGATTTATAGTGGTTTCTTAGGCCCCACTCCAGCAACTTATATTGCATTGTGCTGACACAAATGTAAAACTTTTGAACATATTTAGAGTGAAAGTAGTGGACGAAGTATACTTCTGAAAGGATTTTTTTTTTCATTGTCATGTAATATTTGCAATTGTAAGGTTGAATAAATTTTTTTCAAACAATTTGAAAAACATGAAGTCTTTAGGTTGGAAAGAAAATTGTAGTCATATATAAGGGTACTTTCCTGGTATATATGCTTCCATGAAGATTAACTGATTATTCTGTGCCATCTTGGGTGAAGCACAGGCAGACCCTGAGGCCTTACAGCGTTCCCATACCTTTGCAAGTGTTGTGATATAGTTAAGGTAACTGTCACAGAGGATGTGCAACTCAAAGAGAATCCTTATGATTCTTCATGGGAGTTGTTCTGTACAGAACCTTACTGGAGCTTTGGTCTTATTTGGTATGGCTGAACAGGAACCTTGGCTTTCAGTTGGGCTGGCCACAATTCATCCATGGTCAAGAAGGTTTAAAGCTTTGTTTATATTTGAAATTTCACAGGCTTCAGCGTCCCATCAGGGCAGAAGTATAGCTTTAGTGTTCATTTTCTGGGGCTAAATGGAATGTAGCAATAAAATTTTTGTTCTCCATCCTTTAGGGTAAGTCCCATAACTATCAGTTTACAGATGTGGAACCTTAGGGTTGTGAGTGGATGGGGTACTGGTTAGCTGTCCATCATTAACAGTCATGGAAGATTTTCATTCATTGCTTTTGTCGTACATTTTTTCTTCATAATTGTACATGTTATAGCATGACATTTGTAATGTTCAGAAAGTCACTTTCTTTTTGTTTTAGGCAGGGTTCATCTGCAGTGCTTTTATCACTGCAAATTATGTTGCTTTTGGGATTTTTTAATTTTTTGTGAGGACTCATGGTTCTTTAATTGTAAACAACCTTCGATTACTTTTTTCCTCCCCTGTAAGGTAGATGTTTGTTCATCTATATCCTTGTATATGTCTCTATACTTGGTGACTGCTTAGGAGGGTTATAGGCCAGAAAATTAGCTCCAAGATTTTTGAGTCGCAACACAAGATCTAGGGAATCACAAGCTTCCTGGTTTGGGTGTTTTGTATGTTGATCTCGATATGTACTTTCATGATAGTATAGGTGACCCAGAAGCTGATACTCCCAATCATGTCTTGGAAGCACTTGTGAATGGAAAGAAGTCGAACCTCCATTTAGCATTGTTTATGAAGGCGGGTTGTAGATCTTTTTACCTGGAGGGTTATGTAAGCCAAATGACATAATTCGAGTTGGAAATTAGTACACGGGGAGCCAAGTTTGCCTGGTCACCAGCCAAATCTTTTTACCAACAAATGCCATGGGAGTAAGAAAAGTTAGACTTAACAGTATTTTTTTTTTTTGAAGACAACTCAAAACTCCCAAAGAAAATTGGTGTTGATTCACATGGAGAAAAATAATAATTTTCATACTTGTTTGCTGTTTTCCACAATAGTAAGGTAGCACTAGGATAAGAAGAAATGGCCTCTTTCCTTAACATCCAATCTCGAGTTGTATATAATATACCAAAACCACAGCCCCCATCCACAACCAGGTCCTATAAACCATTCCTTGGTTTTCCCTGACTACTTTACAAGCCCTAGTTCAGTTCAGTGACAGCATGTCTCCCTTTGTATAACACATTGCTCCAATACACTCTCTCCCATATACACCTTACATCCTTGTGAATCTTCAAGCCCTGAGCATTTAAAACATTTTTAACTGTCTTTCCATCTACCATTCAATCTCCCACTTCTTGTCCCCTCCACACTAAGAAATACATCCTCTTTGTCAACCTCACCTCACTCATTCTTTCTCCATGTGTCCATACCATTTTAGCTTACCCATACTCTTCTTATTACCATTCTTCTTCCTCTGCTCTCATTTCTTACATGATCATCTCTCCTCACACCACAAAATACCCTCAAACATGTTATTTCCAATACATTTACCCTACTCCATACATTCTCATCTTGAGCCCAAGCCTCTCATCAATATGACACTGTCGGGATTGCTATATCTTCAATCTGCCTATCTTTACCCTCCCATATAACAACCTCTTTTTCCACACATTCATCATTGCACTCAGGATCTTTGCATCTTTGCCCACCCTGTGACTCAGTACAGGACCCATGGTTCCATTTGCTGCATACCCACAACCAATTATCTAATACTTCATTTCCTTCATATTTTCTCCATTCAAACTCACACCTCAACTAACCTTTCTTCAGTGCTAAACCTGATAACCTTGCTTTTCGTTCACATTTACTCTGAATTTTCTCCTTTCATACACTTTCTCCAAACTCAGAAACCAACTTGTGCAGTGTATCTCTTGAATCTGCCAAACAGTAACTGCCTCACCTTCCAAGACCCCCTTAACCCAGACAAACAGTAGACAAACCTCTTTGCTAGAAACCATAGGATTAACCTCCTTCACCACTCTTTACAATAAAAAGAATAAAAAAGTCATGGTGACATTATGCACCCCTGCTGCAGACCCACCTTCACCTGGAACCACTCACTCTCTTCCCATCCTACTCACACATATGCCTTCCTTACTGAATAAATGTTCCTCTGCTCTTAATAGCTTTTCTTCTAGACCATATATAAGTAACTTCTTCCCCAGAGCATCTCTTTCAACCCATTTATATACTTTCTTCAGATACATAAATGATACACGCAAACCATTGTTTCACAAAGTATTTCTCTGTATAATATTGTTGGGACTACTATACCTTTAAACATACCCATTTTTGCCCACCCAGGTAATGATCTCTCTTTCCACACGTTCTTCAACACTCTCAGAACCTTCAGCCCCCTCACCCCACTTTATAACTCACTTCCACTTCAATGGCAGTGGTATAAAACCATTTGCCACTCTTAATTATTATAAATGCCAGGGAGGGTATGCCCGCATGCCATTCCCAAAGGGTTGAGAGTCTTCCTCAGTATTGTAATAAGATCATTCTCATTATGGTGTCCTGTTATGTTTAAATCGGATAGCTGGTAGTCATCACCTGAGTCCTACAAAATCTTGTCTATCTACTGCACATTAGCATGGTGTGAACTGGTCAGAACTTCTTGGGGATCATACTCACATCACCCTTTCGGGTAATGTATGGATAACAGAGGTTTGAGGAATTTTTCATGGGCTAATTAAAGTTGAAAGGTGACATTTGACATCTGTGTATGCATCCAGAAAGCACCAATCCAGTCATACATGGGTGGGAAAATTGAAAATGTATATATACTAGCTCCATCCTGTCCCAGCATAACATACATGAACAGTACTCACAAGGGTTAAATTTAGGTAAAGATTTTTTTTTAGCTAGGTATCAAGT
>JAUUDZ010465387.1:0-23252 GCA_032361705.1 Panulirus versicolor | reverse complement strand
CTAACACAGGAGTGTTGGGAAATAGGGTCAGCTTGCAAAATCAGACTGGGACAGTTGATAGGTCAGACTCTGTAGTAAGTATGTAGAGCTAAAGCCTCCCAGATGTAAGAGCAGTACTTCAAACAGTAATGGATCAATTTTTTATGATTGAAGCAATTGTTCACAGAAGAAAAAATTTACAGGACTCCCAATTTCTTAGAGGTAGACCGAGCTCCATGTTCATTCTCACGTTGCTGATTCCTTTTTGCATACCTCAGCTCAGTTTTCCTCCTCTCACTCTTCATGTTCTCTTTCTCATACTGATCACATTTTCCGTCTGCATTTGGACCTGTGCAGCATTTCAGAGAGGGTAAGCATTATCCTTGTTAAATTCAATGGTACTAGAATGCAGTCTCAGTATATCTCTGTTTAAAACTCATATGTTTCCCTGTGTTCAATTTCGTTTTATCTTTCTATGTATCTACCTATATCTTTGATGCCCATTTCCTTTGAGAACTCCCATCAAGGGTTTGGCCCTGGCTAAAGAGTCTTTATGTATCCATGTTCTTTAAGCCTCCATGCATTCTTCCACCATTTCTCTCCTTTCAGTATTCTTCCATGCTATTTCTCTATGTCACAGGTGGTCTTTCTCTGACACCAACCCCTTTAATTTTTTTTTATCATACACTCCTAGTAAACTTCCTGTCTTGCATTCTTTCTACATACCAAAATTACATCAAAATATTACTTTTCCCCCACTCTACTTCTCAATTCATTCCCTGTGCATTTCATGCCGTACCAAATTTTTCATCAGTCCCTTCATTTCCTTCTTCATTCCATCTAGTCACATCACATGTACATTTAAACATAGCTCATTTGCACAGCTTGGATTCTTGGCATCTGTGACTCATTCCATGTACATGTTTCAGCTGCATAGGTCAGGGTTGGGAGGACTGTGTTGTCCCTTAACCCTTTCCTAGCAGCCATACTGACACCTTTGCTCTTCATTATTCTGTTAAGGAACTGAATGACTCTTCTACTCTGTACTTCTCTCTCCCTAATATCTCCTTTTATATCTTCAACCTTACTCAAGGTAGCTTCCAGATACTTAAATTCTGTCACTTCTTCCAGTCTTTCTCTCCCCAATACACTTTCTTTTCTTACTCTACACTTTCACTGTTTTCTTTCAACACCAATACTCTACTTTTACTTACATTTACCTGTCACCTATGCTTATGCACAGCAAACAACACAGTAACATCCACAAACAGGCTTATTACAAGCCACCATACCCCACCACCATGCGTCAACTCTGCACCCTCTTTCCCTAGTTTTGCTTTCATCTCTTATCACTCCATCCATACATATATTAAAAAGCTATGATGACCTCACACAGCCATGCCTCACGCCATAATATTTACTCAAACTTTCACTTAACTCTACATCCACTTTTATGCTTGAATTTACTCCCCTATAGAAGGTTTTCACACCATCCTTTAGTTGTCTTCATTTTCCCCAAACATTTCAGTTATTGCCATCTCATTTTTTTCCTTACTGATTCATATATTGCAGAAACAAGGAAACTAGGCTGTATGTAAGCAATTAGATTTCCTTGGTAAGTGTACACAAGGGGAAAGTTATGTAGGGAAACAGAAAAAGGAAGATCTTAGGGAATACAGTCAATGTGTGAGAAATTTGATAAGTAATCTTTGGACAAGTATAAGGTACAAGAATATGCAGCAGACTGAAGCTGTCAATGTGAATGTGGTAAAAGAAATTGTGTAAAAGAAATAATCCCAGTTGGAAGACAGGGCATTTCCTTCACTCTTCTCTCTTTAGTGCTGTTATGGGCAACCAAACTTACCCATACTACTTTCTACCTTTGAACTGTACAATTAGAATCACTCAGTCTGAATAATGCATTTTTTACAGAACCTATTGGGTGGAGCTCTTCTTGGATGCTGGCCCTTAGGATTTCCAGTTTGCTGTGCTTTAACTGCCATTGGTGCATCTAATTGCTTCTTGCTGTCTCGACTTGTGGGAAAAGCAATAATTCAGCGAAAGTTTGCAACTAGGATCAAATGGCTTCAGGAAAAGGTGACTTCATTGTTGAAAGATGAAAATTTTTGATATTTTATCTTAAAGAGTTCACTCATCCTGAGGAAGGATTCAACTCCCCAGGACATCTGATTAATAAACCAAGCAGAATTGCAGATAAACACCATCACTTATACCGTTCTTTTCTTATTCTCACCCATTGTAAGCTCAGATCCCATAGGCAATACTAGATTGCCCTTCATTATCTCTGAACTACTGATTTGTTTCTCTGCCAACCTTTTTCATACTTCCCTATGTTTCACTTAACATATTGCTAGTTCTTGCCATGTACTTATACTGAGATGTTTCTCATTGCTGGTGACCTGGTTGTATCAGCACTTTCTTTAATGTTTCAACAGCCTGCAATTTTTTGATATCCTTATCTGTTCCTGGGACTACCCAGCCAAGAAGCAGCTGATTCTCATGCTTATGCAACAAAGTTCTTTGATGCTCTTTTCCTTGAAAGTTTTATCATATTTCTGTATTATTAGGCATTAACAACATTCTTTTGGCAAAAATTTCTCCCTCAAATTCTCGCAACCCTTGTTTTTTTGTACATGTTTACCATTTCCTGCCTTTGCAAGGTAGCACCAAGAACAGATGAAGAAATAGCCTCATTCCCTCACATCCATTCTCTAGCTGTCATATATGATTCTCCAAAACCAGAGCTCCCTATCCTCATTCAAGCTCCACAGACCTCTCTTGGTTTCCCTCAGCTGCTTCATATCCCCTGGATGAGCCCATTGACAGCACTTCATCTCCCGTAAATGATGTTACTCCACTCAATGCCTTGCACACCTCACCCACTCCTGCATGTTCAGGCCCTGAGCTTTCAAAGCACCTTTCACTTCATCCTTCCACCTCCTCTGTTTTCCCTTGTCCTTGTTCCTTCCACCTCCTCAGTTTTCCCTTGTCCTTGTTCCTTCCACTTTTGTTTATATACTCTCTTAGTCATCCTTTCCTCACTAATCTTTTTCATGCATCCAAACCATTTCAGCACATGCTCTTCAGCTCTTTCATACATACTCTTACTACCATACTTCTTGCCTATCCAGTCATTTCATATTTAATCAAACCTTCTCCTTGCACCACATATATTTCCTCAAACATTTCATTTCCAACACATTCACCCTATCCTTTACATTTTGTTTTCCAAGGCCTGTGTCTTGCATCGATACAGCATCAGAAATACCCATCATTGCCCTTAAAGACAGTGACTTCTCCACAGATTCCTCATTACACCCAAGACCTATGCCCCTCACCCACCCTATGGCTTACTTCAATTCCCATGGTTTCATACACTGCCATATCCACTCCCAGGTATCTAAAACACTCCGCTTTCTCAAAGTTCTCTCCATTCAAATTCGCCCCAAATCACTTGTTACTTTTCATTGCTTAATGCTTTTATTCAAATTTACTCTCAACTTTCTCCTTTCACACTGTCACCCAGACTGCAATTTCTCACTTAAGTCTCCCACCAGTGCTGCATGATCATCAAACAACAACTGACTCCTCTCTAGGCTGTCTCACCCCCAGCAGACTGCCTTCCTGCTCCTCTCTCCAGCACTCTTACATTCACCACCCTCCCCATCCCATCTATAAACATATTGAACAACCATGGTGGTATCACATACCTCTGCTTCACATGGAACCACTCATCCTCCTCTCAGTCTTCTCACTCACATGCCTTGCTCTGTTGATAGAAATTCATCCCTGCTTCTAAGGGTTTTCTTCCCACACCATATATTCATATTCTAGTAAGACCTTCCATAGAGCATCTCTATCATAACTTTCATGTGATTTCTCCAAATCAATAGATACTAAATACAAATCATTCCTTTTCTTTAAGTGTTTTTGAACACACCTTCCAAGCAAAAACCTGACCCACGCATCCTCTACCACTCCTGAAAACATGTTGCTCTTCCCAATTCTGAAGCTCTGTGCATGCCACCACCCTCTCAGTCACCACTTTTCCTTGCAATTTAACAGGTACACTCAAAACTCTTATATCTTTGTAGTTTGAATATTCACCTTTGTTCCTCTTGCCTATATACAGTGGCACTATAAAGGCATTCTTCCAATCCTTAGGCACCTTAACTAACCAATCAAAAATACTGTTGCCTCCTTTTTTAAGAAATTCATTGCAGTGCTATCCACTAGAGCTGCCATACCATTCTTCATCTTATGCAAGGCTTTCACCACCTCATCTCTTTTCACCATACCACTTTGTACACTTTCCCAACCCAAACACCATACATCTCTCACCCAATCATCAAAAACGTTCAACATTCCTTCGAATTACTCACTTCATATCTTCTTCACCTCATCTTTACAAGTTTCCACATCCCCATATGTACCCTTCAGTGATGTTCTGAATAGTGCTCGTTTTTCCACTCTTTTAACATCCTTCCGAAACATTTTCTTATTTTCCCAGAAATTTGTCGATACTCAACCTAACTCTCATTTGTCCTCTTTTTCAGCCACTGCACCTTCCCCATTACCTCCTACCACTTTTTCATACATCTCCCACTCACTCATACTCCATTCCTGTAAGTCACTCCCATACACTTTTCTATTTTCTTTCATTTGCAACTTAATCATCATCCCACCACTCACTACCCTTTCTCACCTGCTCATCTCTCACCTTACTTATATCTCATGCTTGTCTTGCACATCCCAGTAGTGCTTTCCTGAACACCTCCCCTTCCCCACCCACTGCCATTAGCTTCATTTACTCTTACCTATTGCCATTCTACACTCAGTCTCTCCTGGAATCTCTTCTTGCAAGCCTCTTTACCAAGCTCCCTCACTTTCGCCACTCTCTTCTCATCCACATAAAATGCTTTCATGAAAAGGAATACTTTATCATTTCTGTAATATCTTCATTGAAACATACCTAGCGCTAAGCAAAATTTTGGGTTCAGGTATATCATAATCTGGCTTAGGCTTTAAGATAAAGCATGTTGGCCTTTAAGGCCATAGGGAGGCCAGGCCACCAAAGGCTGCTTTTCAAAAAACCATATGCAGGTTGGTGATAGTGTAAAGTTTGTTTTAGTGCCTAACATAGTGTTTAGAATGTGCATGAAGAAAACTTTGGGAGGACTTGGATAGAACTTGAGGATGACTTGTGGGAGAAATGGGGAAGACCTGAGGAGTAACTGAGGAAGACATGGGGAGGACCAAGGGAAGACAACAAAGGCCTGGGGAGGATCTGGGGAAGGCAATGAAGAATAAGGGAGAATTTAGGAAAGACCTAGAGAAGATTTGAGGAAGACCTTGAGAGGACCTTAGGAAGATCTGGTGAAGAACTGTTTGTGTGTTTATTAATCTTTTACAGCTGAACTGTAGCACCTAGGGGTCCCAAGTCTTGCATATAGTTACATGGGTTAGGTGAAAGTGAGGATTGAACCTCAATGGCCTGCCTTTTGCAAGCTGAAATTTGACTTTTTGCCTCTCGTACTAGACATTTTTAGGCTATTCCAAGTTGATTACCTTTGTTTATTTTTGTAACACGATGTTTATCTCTGTTACAGTTGCTGGAGAATGAGCATCAGCTGTTTCTTTTTTTAGTCAGCTTGAGAGTGTTCCCCATGACTCCAAACTGGTTTCTGAATATAACAGCTCCTTACGTTAATATACCGCTGCCAATGTTTTTTCTCTCTGTCTTTTTTGGTAAGTAATTTGAAATTTTTGAAGGAGACTTTGCACATGCTCTCTTCTTTCTAAGTTATGATTAGTATAAAATGTATTGACATAAATTTTCATCCCTGCCTGGCTTCTTTTCCATTTTTTGGAAATTGAAATACAAGAAGGGGATGGTTATCAACCCCCTGCTCTTGCCCCCTTTAGTTCCTTTCTATGACACGCAGGGAATAGAAAGGTACAATTCTCTCTCCCTTACTCCAGAGGGGTACAGATGACAACTACAAAATGGATATGAGTGGATGTAGCCTTTCTTCATTTGTTCCTGGTCTATCTTACTATAATACAGGAAACACTGATTAGGTATAAAAAATATCACCTAATGATATGTTCAGATGTATGTATATCGTGAGGTGAGGTTGTCTTTCTGAGAGATGTTAGCTTAGCATAAGGCTGGAAAGAACAGTTGTGTGTATCATGTATACTAGTTTCCTTATTTCACTTGCTTTTTTCGTTTGAGTTTCATAAACTATGGCTACAAAAATTGCCCCTGTTATTTAAAAGAATTATGGTAATCTTCTCAAATTCATGTGGCCAGCCAGGTGGGCACATTCACATCTGGTTTTCACAACAAAAGGCTGTCACAAGTGTTTGGATGCTAGTTAAGACTTCCATCTCTTTAAGCTATTTTCTCATACAGGTTGAGTATCCTTTTTCCGAAATGCTTGGGACCAGAAGTGTTTCGGATTTTGGATATTTCCAGATTTTGGATTATTTTCCCATATAAAATGAGATATCTTGGGGATGGGACCCAAGTCTATACACAAAATCCATTTATGTTTCATATACACCTTATACACATTGCCCAAAGGTAATTTATACAGTATTTTTAATAATTTTGCATGTGAAACAAATTTTGTGTAACACTGAACCTCTAGAAAGCTAAGGTATCACATCTTCCGCTGCCAGTGTGGGCTGTCTGTGGTTGTTTGGCACCACCTTCATTCCTGACTGAATTTATATGCTACTGATAAGCTATCACTTTCTTATAATTATGCTCACATAACTACTTAAAAAAGATATAGAATACCATTAATACAATTAAAAAAATAATGTGTTTAGGTGGGGAACTTTCCACTTGTAAAGTCCTGTCACCACTCAAAAATTTTCGGGTTTTGGAGCCTTTGGATTTCGGATTTTCGGATTAGGGATTCTCAACTTGTATATTCTTCTGAAAATGTAGATAATTAGTAATTCGAACATTAGGTAAGAACTTCCTGAAGAGACTTGTGTAGAAAAATTATGTTTATTTGTCATATCATTCAGCAGTTTAAATTGAATACTTTGAACTAAAGGCAGTTGCATGAATTCAGGCACTAGGTAAGACTTCCATCCTTCTCCTATAACCTTCTGTTTTTCTGAGTAAGTAGATAACTATTAATTCATGCATTGGGTAAGAAACTTTTAAAGAGAATAGAATGGAAAAATGAAAAATATAATTTATGATTACCAAACCATCTACCCTTTATGAGTAAAGTGTCTGTCTGTCTATCTGTCTGTCTATCTGTCTACCTATCTTTCTATCTGTCTGTCTATATTTCTGATTCTTGTTCCCTCTGGGAACTCCTGTCAAAGGGATGGCCTTTGCAAAAGTCTCCAATTATTCCTTCTTTTACAAGTCTTCCTCACATACACCATTCCACACATTTTTCCACCATTTATTTCTCTCCAGAACTCTTCCTCTTTATTTTCTCATGTCACAGGTGGTCTTCTCACATCAATCTCTTCAATTGTACTTTCATACTCTCTCCATGTAAACTCCCTATCTTTCATTATTTCCATATGCCCAAACTACCTCAAAGTATTATATTTCACCCTTTTACTACTCCACAACTCATTCTCTTTGCATTTCCTGCCGTTCCAAATTCCTCATACACCCCCTCGTTTCATCCTTCATTCCATCTAGTCATACCACATGCTTTTCTCAAATAGCTTATTTCTATAACCTGGATTCTTAACATCATTGATTCATTCCATGTCCATGTCTTGGCTGCATAGTTCAGGGTCACAAGGACGATGCAGTCCCTTAACCCTTTCTTCATTTCCATACTTACACCTCTAATCTTCATTGCTATATTAAGGGACCCAATTACTCTTCTACCACGTACAGCTGTGTATTTATCTCTCCTGCATCTTTAAACTCACTGAAGTTAGCTCCTAAATACTTCAGTTTCCTTACCTTTTCTGTTATTTTCCCCCTATATCTGTAACAATGTAGGAGCATTAGGTGGAAGTATTCATTAGGACCATTAGCCTCTGCAAACACTGCACTATACTTGCCCTCCACCAGTGGCCTGTTAAGGGTGAGGCACTAAAAGCTAAGATGCAACACTGGAGTTCACTAGTTATGGAGACTCTATTGCCATGACCACCCCCTTAAATGAGTTTCAAAAGGGAACAGGCATCAGAGATATTGATAGTTAGATAGATAGATATATCAAAGTTTAGTACCCTTTCTTCTTTCACTCTATAGGATTTTGCAGAATCCGTACTTTCACTTTGTTTCCTTTGTTTTCATGCTTATCATATGGTGCCTTTTAATGTTAGAAAATTATTGCATTGTTTTGCCTTTGACAGTTGACAGCATTTTTCACATACTACCACAATTTTCACAACTTTGTTATTGATTCAGTTTGTATATTTCAGGACTACTACCATACAACTTCATGTGTGTTCAGGCCGGAGAAATGTTGATTGACATTAAGTCTATGGATGATATTTTAACACCCAAACGTTTACTTGCTCTTATCACTTTGGCAATGGTAATGCTAACGCTTTCTCACTTTGCTCGTAAACACAAAACGAAAGTCAAGGAATAATCCTTACATTGTGCTTTTTATATTTTTGTGTGAAATATGATTGTAAAGGTATGAATCTTTATACCTATCAGGAGAGCAGTTAATATTTAGTACTGACATTTCCCATGGCAAAGTATCCCTTCATACTTAGCTGAGATGAAAGGGATTCTCTTTTGTCTATTTATATTATAAGAGTAATTAGCACAGATTAAAACCAAAGTGAAGATCCTTAGATGGTAATGATTAGGATTAAGGTAAATTTGCTGTTATGGAATTAGGTGATAATTTGATTCCTTCAGCTCTCTTATACTCTGCAAATACAGTTTTCATCAAGTGACCATGATATTTTTGAGTTGTTGGAGGAACAAATAAAAATTGATGGGTGTTTGTGCTGTTGAATTTTTTTTTATGGTTATTATCATTCATTATTATTGTTGTTGTTCTTGTTGTTGTTGCTGTTATTACTTGTCACCGTTCTGTGTTTGTAGTTATGATTTATGCAATAAGTGGAGGGAGATCTAAACTTCTGAGGCCCCAACTTGCAAACTTTCTTTCATGTCATTACTATAATGCCTGCATTAACAGTTTCTTAGTTTGTGATTACATGTATAGAATTACTTGTTCATCCATCAGGGTAGAATGTTCTACACTTATGGAAGCCCTTCTGTTAACCTTTCATCGTCCTTACACAGTATATTAACCTTTTTAATGGTTTTTCATTCACTGTTTCTTGATATAGCTAATTCCTTTTGTTCACTACCCAGTTACTATAAAAGCATTTCTCCACATCCTCTCTGACTCCTCACTTAATTCCATTTAGTAAGATTTCTTCTTTGGATTGGCTGGTTGAGCATATGGAGTGTCATCTCATGAGCTTTTTTCTATTGTTCGTTTTTTTAATTCTTAATGTTCTCTGCATTCAGAGTTTTGTCTTGCAGCTTGTTCCACTGCTTTAGTGTTTGATTTCATGTTTGTGCAGATGGGGAGGGAGCTTTACACAAATAGGGTACTGCTTCTTATCCCCCTTTCTTTTCTTTTTTTAATGTTGGAGGCTCCAGTCACAGATGAAAGTCCACATCAAGTCTAGGCCTTAATTGAATTATATAGAGAGGTTAATGCAAGGGGAAATAATTATGACTTTTGGAGGAAGTGAAAAATTTATCTTTTGAAATGTGCCAGTTCATAGTTATTGGGAAGGAAATAAGAGGGTAGAGAGTTTCAAATCATTGAGGTGTAGAGAAATAAACAAGTTGTCAAAATGGCCCACCCATGAGTTGTCAGCAGCCTCACTGTAATTATGTAATGCCAAAGCTTGCTGAGTGTTGTTTGATCTAGCTTGTGGTAGGGGCACAAGCAGCCAGCTTTTAGGAGCAAAAAGCGGAGTAATACATATAGAAGAGGGGAAAAATGAACCAACATTGTGGCATAAGACAAGTGGGTCAATTTTTGAAGTTAGCCTGGGAGAACTGATAAGTTGGACCACTATTGACTAAACTCTGTCAAGTAAAGTCATAGAGCTAGAACCATCCCAGATGTGAGAGCAGTACTCTATACAAGGACAGGTAAATGCTTAATATTAACGGAGCAGCTGGTCAGAAGAAAGGAAACTGTGACATCTAAATAGGACTTCCAGTTTCTAAGAAACAGACTTAGCCATTTCCATAATGTGGTGTTTCCAAGGTAGAGTGGATGTTAACAGTAATACCAAGTATGTTCATTGAGTGATGAGGTGGAATTACAGAACCATCAAAGTAGTGAGGAAAGTTGTGAGGAATTTTCAATAGAGATGGGCAGAAATTGGGGCTTGGAGGCATTAAACTTAACGAGATTTTGTCAACTCCACTGAGATATCTTGTGTTGAGACAAGAGGCAGATAAAGTGAGAGAAGGAGCAATAATGAAGAATTGGAGGAATATAGTATTGAAGTCCTTGGCATATGAGTGCATTTGATTTTTTTGCATAAAAAATGAAATTGATAAAAAAGGAGAAAAAGTGTAGGGGACATGAAGGAACCCTAAGGGACACCACTGCTGATGGAGAAATGGGGAGACCACAGATATAGATCTGCCACAGAGGAAGCTAGATATGAGGGAACAAAGAGAGGGAAGGAAGCAAAGAGAAGGGAGCTTAGAGATGAGACACTAATGCCACACCTTGTCAAAAGCTTTGGATATTCCAAGGGCAACTACATACAATTTCCCAGAATCTTTCAAGGATGATGAACAGATATTAGTATGATAAGAAAGAATACCACCAGTGGATCTTGCCTTATGGAAGCCTATGAGATTTCAGATATCTGAGGATGTGGGAGTTTGGGGAAGGATTCAAAGACTTTGGAAATGGTAGATGTCAAAGCAACAGGACAGTAGTTAGATTGATTAGAAAAGTCATCCATCTTAGGGATAGGTTCTGCAAACGGTTGCTTCCAAGAAGAAGGAAAAGTTATGGTTTTTAAACAGAAATGGGACAGAAGAACAAGCATATGTAAGTTCAGAAACACATTCTTTCAGTACATGGGGTTGGATGCCATCAGGACCATAAACCTTGCCTGTTTCCTGAGAGGGAAGTGCTTTTCAGACAATTTGATAGGAGGGGGGTGGGATTACTGAGAGGAGCATCAGGGGGTTAAGGAGTGTTAGAGTCATCCAAGGTAGAGTTACAGGAGAAATGAGAACCGAAGAGAGTTTCTTTGTCTATGGGAGAGACAGCTAAAGCACCATCAGAACAGAAAAGTGAAGGAAGGGTGAAGCACAAAAGTTTTTAATGATACCTTCAGCTAAAAACCAGAAAGACTTATCATTGGATGAAGAGTGTAGGTTATTGCAATTACTTTGAAAAAAGGAATACTTTGCCTCAAGGATAACATAGTTGCAATGATTACATGCTGTGGTAAATAATGAATGGGTCAGAGGAAAGAGTTTTTCCAAGCTAAGTATGCCTGATCCCTTGCCAGAATGACCTCATAACAGGAGCAGTTGAATCATGGATTGGAAGAAGAGGTCATCTTGGAGGAAGAGGGGATAAATGCTCCGATTCCTGCAACAATAACCTCTGCTATACATTTGGCAGAGACAGAAGCATCACCACAATAGAGACTGTAATTTACCTAAGGAAAGTCAGAAAAGAATGTTCATAAGTTATTCCAGTCAGCTTCATTGAAGTGCCATTATTTACATTTAGAAAAAGCTGCTGCAGGGGTAGGTACTGTTGAAACAGATACATTTATAAGAGTGTGGTCAGATGAGCCTCTTAGGGGCAAGTTCATGTGGCTACAGCATGAAGGATTAGAGGTGAAAACAGATCCATAACACGAGGAGAGTGGTCACAGCAGTCAGGAATATGGGTGAGGGTGGGTGATAATTTGCTCCAGATCATTGAGAACTGAGAATAAGAGGGCCTCAATGCCCCATCTATATGGGAGGAATTCAGCCATTACCTATGGTGAACTTGGAAATCTCCTAGATGGAGAATCTCAGCTTGTAGTTGAGAGGGTGTCACAACCACATGGTAGCAATTTTAGATAGTTTAAGAAAGATATAAAATTTGTAGAACAGTGAGAACAGTAGGCAAAACAAAGGAAATCATAGCGGTTGAGAGACAAACTTTGAGTCAGATAACATCAAAGTTTGGGGACTCAAGGTCCTAGAGGCAAGCAACAGGTGTGTTGATGTTGGAATATGCACAGACTACACCTTTGAACTGGAATCATGAGTGGAGATTATAGTTAGATGTGAGAAAGAGGCTAGAGAGAACATCATTAAATAATTGGGCCTCAGAGAGGAAGTAAGATATCAAAAGAGGTACTAGACAGATGCTGTTCAACAAGAGAAGGGTTACTAGGGAGACCATGAATATTGTTACAGTGAGTAGAAAAAGACTAAGGTCTATCTGTGTGGTGAGGGAAGGGGCTTGTACAACTAATATCTGAGCCCTTCCTTTCACTGGCAGTTGAGTCATGCAGTAACCAGGAGATTTTTAGCATCCCATGATGCTGGGGACTAGGAGTCATAGGTTGGTTGGACTCAATCATGATTACATTGAAAAACGGTTGTGCAGCCAGGAGATGGCAAGAGAACTTATGTGAAGAAAATAAGTGAGATTTGACTGAGTGTACAGTGCCTGTAAGAAGATGGCAGGACTAGCCCAGTATTCCCATTTTGATGGAACAGAAAGTAAGACCAGCAATCCTAACATTGTGGGTGTAAGTTGGTTCCTGGCACCACGTAAACACTCATGAGGTAGGATAGTAGTACCAGTTTGGACAGCTGCTGTCAACAGCTATCAAAGGGATTGATCCAAGGGTACAGGATTGGATATTCCTTGAGTTAGCTGGAGTAATGGAAGGGGCCAATACACTACCTTCCGAGCCCTCCCTCTCGTTGACAGCAGAGTCATGTAAGAAAATGTGGTCATAGGTGTACACCTTAAATTTTCAGGGTTAGTGGGAGGGTCTTTTACTCAACTTTCTGGGCCCTTCCTTTCACTGACAGCAGAGTCACTATATATATGTTCTCTTTTGGTCTTTTGAATATTACTTATCTAATTCTGTAGCTATGTATTTACCCATAGGCTAATTGCAGCAGAAAAACATTATTCTTAGTAGTTTATCCTTACTAGGTTGCCTTCTGTTAGCTCCCCATAGTTTAGATCCCTTCCCTATGTACTGATTCCAAGGTCACTACTTTTGGAGGTCCTCTTTCACCACACTCTCTTTTTCACTTCCTCTGTATTAGCCTTCATTCTCTTGATAACCCTTTATGATTGAGTTCCCCTTTACTCCATCTCCTTTTAGCTCTTTTCTCCAGGTCTCCCTTCAGGAATGACTCCTTAGTTCACCTTGTCTGTCATGCTTTAGCAGCGACCAGTTTCTGTATTTCCGTTTATGAAGATTTCTTCCAAATGGTCCTTCTCATGTAGTCCAAGTCCCAATTATATATCTTCTTCTCTATGCATTTCTTTACTTGGTAATACTTGTCCATGTATCAAGTTACAAGGTACTTGTTTGTCTTCTCATTTTCAACCATTTCTTCAATATTCCCTTTTAAATATCCCCTGTTCATGAAGTAACTCTTCACTGCGTAGCATTTTCTTAGATACTCTGCTACTCTGCTCAACACCTTTAAATTTGTGTCCCTCTTTACACATTGTACTTAACTGGTTCCTGCTCTCAGAGCCCCACTTTCCTGAGTGCATCCCATTCTTCCCATCATTTGGTCCTGTTCTTTCCATCCTCTTTATATCTAACACACTATTCCAACCATAACAAATGTCAAAAGAAAAATAATAGTTTGACTTAGTGTGATTCATGAATCTGCATCTCACTTGCTGAAGGAATGCTTTCTGACATTGTTCTGCTAAGTTTTTCTAGCCTAATATCCACTTGTGCCTCTACTTCTGAACTTTTTTCTAGCATCCAGGAAATGTTCTCTTAACATCCTTATGTCCTCATAGAAATTTTTAAGTAGCTATTATGTCTCCAATTATTAACCTTTCTTCCAGTGTGGGCATTTTGAAGGTTTCCCTCCTCTCTTTATAGCTCATTCCATTTAATTCTAGTACTGTAAGAGTATTGTTGCATTCCTTTGAACCCTTTTGATCAGTTCTGTGTAGCTTCAAATAAGGATATCAGAATGTTACTGCATATTCCTGCTTGGGGTAATTGAACATTATGTGAATTCCTTTTAATGTCTGACAGTCTGTGAATTTTAAGCCAGTTTTACCATTGACCAAAATATTGTTTACTTACCTCGTGATCCTTCTCATATGCTGTTCTGGCGCCAAGTTCTGATTGATGTCAGCTCACGGTGTGACTCAGTTTATTACCCCAATGTAATTCTCATTACCTGATCTTTTCAAATTTCATGGCATTTTCAAAACTTCATCTTCAGAGGTAAATTTCAAAAGCCATTTCTCTAAACACTGCTGCATCTTGATTAGTCCCTGATGATTTGTACTTCTTTCATGATTCTAACATCAACAGGAAACACATGTGAGTCTATCTAATTTGGCAGATTATTCATGTAGATTGATGATAGCAGTGGCCCCAGTACTGAAGCCTGAAGGACCCCACTTTTGTGATAATCTATTTTTATGGATGACAGAGAATTTAACACTTGTGAGGGGCTCAAGCTCTAGAACTTTTTTCAATCTATGATGAGCTTTTGCAGTTAAGTAAGGCTAGCATGGAACACTAGCCTCAGTAAACTTTAGTTAAGAATAGAGAGTTGTATGAGTTACATAATGTTGAGTTATGTGTGAGATGGAGAGAATGTGTGATGGTGGACTGAGTAAAAGCAACCCACATGTATGAGGTTTAAAACAGCAACCCAAGCCAGGGAGAGAAACCTAACAGCCTCTGTATTGCTGGCTTATTCTGACATTGTCACTAACCCTCCCATTACCCAGGTGGTAGTTTTTTCCCTGATTTATGGTTGTCTGCCACCTGCTATCTGTGATTTTATTATTAATTTGGCAAAAACATTCCCAATTTTTTAGCCTGGTTGTGTCTGTATTCAATTAGCTGTGTACAAGTAATCATCTGATTGCATTCAGTTGATCTTTCCAGTGTTTTAAAATTCACATTTGTCAAGCAAGACTGGTCAGTAATTCTTTGCAGTTTTCAGCTCTCCATTTTTAGAAATATGCTTAAGATATTGCTATTCCACTCCTTTGGAACCACACTCTCTTCCAGTAATTTTATAGACAACATCTTCAGTGGTTTATCAACTGTTCCTGGACATTCCTTAGCACATATAGCACCATGTACCTTATGTGGATTAGGACCCTTTAGTCATCTTATGAAGCTTCTGTCAGTTTCAGTGGACTTCAATTTCTTTTTCTTATCTCATGTTGATCCTTGTTATTGGGACTTTAGTGTCCTTCAGTAAGGGTACATTTTAAAACTTTTTGTTCAGTGACTTGCATATCTTTTCATCATTCATCTCAGTTCTTCACTGTGAATCATTTCATTACTTTTTAAGGCCTCTTCCTCATCCCATCTTGCAGGTGTGGGGCTATAGAATCCTCCATTGTGAAAACCCTCCTGAATTTATGATACAGCTCTGTACATATTTGTACATCATTATTACAACTCTTTCCTCTGAATCCCTTTCCAAGACCATCTCCTCTTTGACCAAAATAGTCATTTCAGGGTTCCTCTGCCCCTCTCTCTTTATCACACAGTGATCACTTCTTGCCCTCATATATTACTCAGAAGCTGTTTTCTTTGTGGGTATGATTTTCTGTCTTATAGATATGGAGTGAATAGTTTACATTCATGACAGCTCATCTCATGACCTTTTAACCCCTCTACCTTCATATATGTGTGTCTCGGCAACCTCTTTACCTGTAGATCTGCCAATTGAGATTCTCTTCAACAGTCTCAAGGCTGAATTCTGATTAGAGATGGGGGGGGCTGCATTTGGGTACCAGTGCCTTCACAAGACATATCCATGTATTCACTGCCTTGATGTGAAAGGGAGGTAATTACACAGAGTGTGTAGATGTTGCCGCATCACCAAATATTTTTTTGATTTTCCTGATATGGGAAATATCTGCATAGAATTTATTGATAAAGTCAATGTTGAAATTATATTAATCATAATAAAAGAAAATATGGACCATTCTATCAAGATTTAAGTTAGAAAAAATTGAAAACAGCATGGTGGCTACACTGGCCACTTTTGCTTATATCATTGATGTTGCAGCAGCTTGTTCATGAATTTAACATGAAAAAATTTATTTTTATATTGTTAACCTCTTATTCTGCAAGCATAAAATTTTTGTATACCATCAAAAAAAATATTTCACAACCTGAAAAGATATAATTTCACAAATTTGGAGTGAAACCTTAATTGTGATATTAATTCATTACTGGCCTTTAAAGTAATCTGTACCATGTTCATATACAGTTTCTTCTCTTAGTTTGTTCTTTGTATCCATAACTTTGTTATCTTTCTGTCTGTGTATATCTCTGACACTTGTTCCCTCCAGGAACTCCTATTAAGAGAGTCTCCATTTATCTTTGTCCTTACATACCTCCCTCACATACATCATTCCATGTATGCTTCCACTATTTCTCTCCATCCAGTATTCTTGCACTCTGTTTCCCCATTGCACTGGTGGTCTTCCAGTGGCACCAACCCCTTTATCTGTACTATCTTACACTCTTCCTGTAAACTTTTTGTCTTACATTCTTTCCTCATGCCCAAATCACTTTAAAATGTTTTGTTTCACCTACTCTACCACTCCACATTTTATTCCCTGTGCATTCCCTGTCATACTAAATCTCATCCTTTCATTTTTTTTTATTCCACATGTTCCTTTCACATAGCTCTTTTTCACGGCCTGGATTCTTAACCTCTGTGACTTATTCCATGTTCATTTTTTGCCTGTAGGTCAGGAGGACTATGCTGTCCCTTAATCCTTTCTTCATTTCCATATTAATGCTTCTTCCCTTCATCTTTCTATTATGGGACCCGTGACTCTTCTACCCTGTACTGCTCTCTTCCTTATCTCTCCTTCCTTATCACCAAACTTAACCAAGATAGCTCCCAAATACTTAAATTCTGTCACAACTTTCAGTCTTTCTCCTTCCCATATCATTAACACAATTTAGTACACTTTTTTTTCTCAATTTGTAGGGCTGTGCAGAATCTATACTTTAACTCTGGTCCCTTTCAAACACCATTACTTGACTTTTACTCACAATTACCTTCAATTACCTATGCTTACACTCACCATAAAACACACTTACAACCTTCTGCAACTCCCCTTGACTCTCAGTAAACAACACAGTATCATCTGTAAACAGGCTTGTCACCATACCTCACCACCAGCCATTCTCTCTAACCTCTTCCCCTAGTTATGCTCTTATCTCTCTTATCACTTCATTCATATAATATTGAAAAGCTGTGCTGACATCACACAGCCCTGCCTCACACCTACATGTATACCAAAACTTTCACTCAACTCTTCATCCACTCTTACACTTGGATTTGCCACTCTATACAAGGCTTTCACACCATCCAACACTTGTTCCAGCATGTAATAAGCCCTTGGCACATTCCATAAAGCATTCCACTCAACTCTGTCTCAGATTTTCTCCAGATCCATAGAAGATGCATGCAGCCTCTTACCTACCTCTAGATACTTTTCCACAGTCATCCTCTTTGCAAAAATCTTGTTCACCCATCCCCTCCCTTTTCTAAAAACCCCTTGCTCCTCAGTTATTCTGCATTCAGTCACTTCCATCATTCTGTCAGTCAACACTCTTGCTTACATTCTTCCTGATATACTTAACAGACTTATTCCCCTGTAATTGCTACACACATCCTTAGCACCTTTTCCTTTGAATAAAGGAATAATGATGTCTTTCACCTGCAGCTCAAGCACAACCCTCTGTTTTTGTGCTAAATTACATATCTTGTGCATCCACTTTATCACACTTCCTCTTCCATACTTTAGCATTTCAGCCATAATCCCATCCATTCCAGGTGCCTTATCTACCTTCATCCTTATTATAACCCTTTTTACCTCGTTTTTTGCTGAAGGGCTCTGCACTTGTATCCTTTTTCCTTCCATCCTCCATTTCCATTCATGTAACAACTACTGCCTCTCCTTCTCCCACAATTATCAGTTATTCAGAATTCTCTTTCCATCTTCCTTTTTTTTTAACTTTGTTCTTTTGATGTAGCTTCTTTACTTCTTTACATTTGCATTTCCATTCTTACATCCACCTCTTTCTTTTTCACCTCTGAGTAGTTTCATATTTTTGTGAAATTTCACTCAACTTTCTTCAAACATCCTCATCTACCCTTTCGTTGCTTTCCTCTACCAGCCTCTTAACATTCCCCTTACACATTTTATATTTTTCCCAACCCCTTTTGGGAACTTTCACTGGTACATTCCTTTCAAGCAATCTACTGTATGTCCTTTTCTTCTCTTGCACAGCATTTCTGATCTCATTCATCCGCCATGCACTGCCACCTTTATTCTTATATCACACAACCTTGTATCCAACTCAGAATTCTGCAACCTTTAACATTATTTCTGTAAACATTTTGAACTTCTTATTAACACATGGTTGCATCCCTATATGTACTGCATCTTCATCCATACTTTCTATTACCCTTCTTTCATACTCCTTGCATTCTTTTTTATTCATATTTCTGCTTGCCAACACGTTTACCTATCAATTTCCATATCTCCACTTCTCCCTGATCTTCATCTCCACTAGAACTGCAAAATGGTCAGAATATATAAAGGATCCTCTCTCAACTTTAGCATTCAGTACAACCTTTCTCAACCTTTCATCCACTACCACATTGTCACTCATATCTTTTTGTTCCTCTTTTCCATAATGTCTCATTCATATGTATCTCTGGATCATCTTGTGTTGGAAAAAGGTGTTTGCAAGGAATAAATACCTCTCAGCACAGACTTCCACAAAATAACTTCCATTCTCATTTACTTTAGGGACTTCCCATTTGCCAACTATCTCAATGTTTTCATCACATTCCACCTTTGCATTCATATCAACCATTATAACCACCCTTGTCTCCTTCTCAAACCCATTTATATGGTCATTCATATTTTTCCAGAAATGCTTCATTTCATCCACCTTGCAGTCTTCATAATCACATGTTCATTCACAGATACACATGTATACCTCACTGTTCCAATCTTTCCTTTCATCCTCACTATTCTTATCCATTCCATCCATGCTCTGTAATATCCTCCCATACCCTTGTTATAGCACAATTGCACAACCTTCTTTCCTACTTCCCTGATAATTTTCATTAATTCCTGTTCATATTGCTTCTCCTTCCACACACTCCCACAACTTGCATTCATCATTTCCATTTTGACTCCATACAACATGCCCAAGGATATGGGATTCCTCAACTCAGAGGACATCCAAACTATAACCTTTAAATTAATTTGCATTGATCATATCTATTTTCATCCGATATACCCTGCCCAAGGATATGGGTTTCCCCCAACTCACAGAATATCCAAATTATAATTTTTAAATTTCTTCACAAGCTCCCCCCTTTTACAATCACCAGGCATCTCAGTTACGTTCAGAGCCATCACCCTCAATCACTTGTTCCTTTTACATTACAACTCTGTTATTAAAAAGTATTTCTTTCATCTTTTGTAACTAGTTCTTACTGAATTTCTTACTGGGTCCTACCGTTGATCATTTCTTCATATCTGTTCAGAAGTTTGTACTTTGTTATCCTGTTTTCTCTCTACCATTTCCCTCTTATGCAAGTAAATTTGTGGCTGCATTCTCTCCTTGTAGTTTTGTTTCCTTTCTTTTTACCTGATTCTGGACCCTTTCCAGCACATGACTGTCTTCCCTCATGTGGAGTCATGAATGTTCTGAACATTTTCATGCTTGTTATGATAAGTAAATTTTATCTCCATGATGTGATGTCCTTGTTATTATGTGCATCTGCAAGTTCCTTTCACATTCTGAATCTTCCACTTTGTCTCATGCAAGATAGAATAGCAAAAATTATTAGGTCCCCTTTCATTTTTCTTATTCCTAATGCCTTACCTTTGGTTTTCTGAAGCTTTCTTCGCAACACATATCCTTTACCTGTCATGCTAATTGCAACTATACTACATAAGTTATTCATTTAACTCTTATTATTTATTTGTTATACTGACAATTTGCTCACGTCTGATGACTTTAAGGTTCAGCTCAGTTGTAGGTAAAGCAGCTCTTAAAATTTTTTAGGTCCTGAATTCACTTACTTTGATACAGGATTATTTTATTCTATTTTCTTCCAAGAGATAACTCATGTTCATTTCTCTCACTGTAACTGGAAAATTCTTTTTTTCATAATAGATTTGTTTGTCATTGTTAATTCCATTTCCAACACCATATCATAGATTAGATGCATGGTACATACAGCTTTTTAGTTCCCTTTGACATATCTGAAACTCATGTCCAGTGTATTAAAGTGAAACATGAATTTCACACCAAGATAAAAGCTACTTTCGGAGCACCATAGCACATATTAGGATAATTTTTCAGGTAACACCAAAGCATTCATTCACACCAGCTTTAGATACAAAGTGCTTCCATTGTACTGAATCTCAAGTTATCCCTCTAACCAGGTTAAGTTGTACACTTTAAGGAATTAATCATTCTTTCCCCTTTTTGATAGCCTATAGGGTTAGGAACTCCGTTTATTAAATATGATCTCAACAAAAGGTCCATGAGGCCATGAACAAAAGTGGCATGCCTGCACCTTTGTCTGAGAAAAATTAATGTTACTATGCCTGAAAGTTTAGATTTTGTTTTTAAGCAAATACCTTATGTTGCATTTTTTACATATGTAAAAGATATTGTCAATTACCCTATGTTGTAGATCCTGTCAGTATAAAATGTTCAAGTTTAGTAAGAGGAGGTAAAACATTACAAAAATAACCTGCTTGCAACCCAGATAAGCCAGGATTTGGTTACCAAAAGCCTTACCTGTACAAGTTTTCAAGTTGTTAAGGTTTGATGTTCAATACGAAAGTTGAGATTAATAATCAAGTTTACATTGTTGTAATTCAAAAATCTCATTTTTCAAGGGAAGAAAGCACAAGTAAGGGAACCTTGGAAAGCACATACATTTACACTGTCCCACACTAACATTCCTGGAGGGTTCTTTGATAAATTTCTCTCAGTTTCCTTGATATATCACATATGGTATCATTTCATCTATGTTATTTTTCTATTTATATATACATATAAAATGTATATACTTATCTACACACATATATGTATCTTATGTACACTTGCTACTTGTGTACTTTTTGTATATCTAGAGTAAATGGTTCCAAGTGAAGTTTGGTCTGTGGCAGGGATGTATGTTGTCATCATAGTTGTTCAATTTGTTTATGGATGGGGTGGTGAGGGAGGTAAATGCAAGAGTCTTGGAGAGGGGCAAGCATGCAGTCTGTGGGGGATGAAGGGGCCTGGGAAATGAGTCATTTGTTGGTACAGCACTGTTGGCAGATATGAGTGAGAATCTGCAGAAGTTGGTGACTGAGTTTGGAAGGGTATGTGACAGAAGGAAGTTGAGAGTAATTGTGAATAAAAGCAAAGTTGTTAGGTTTAGCAAGGATGAGAGACTTTTCAGTCGGGGTGTGAGTTTGAATGGAGAAAAATTGGAAGAAGTGAAATGTTTTACACAATTTGGAGTGGACTTGTTAGTAGGTGAAACCATGGAGGTTGAAGTGAGTCATAGGTGTAGGAGGAAGCAAAGGTTCTGGGAGTGCTGAAGAATGTGTGGAAAGGGAGAATGTTAACTGGGAGGGCAAAAATGGGTATATCTGAAGGAATAATGTAGGAAATGAAATGGTTAAGGACAGTATGTGGTTTAAGGTAGTTTGATCATGTAAGTAATGAAAGATTAAGAGATGTGTGTGGTAATGAAACGCGTGTGATTGAGAGAACTGAAAAAGTTTGCTAAAATGGCGTGAACATATTGAGAGAATGAGTGAGGAAAGGTTGACAGAAAGTATGTATGTGTCTGAATTGGAAGGAACAAGTAGAATGGGGATACACCAAATTGGAGATGGAAGGATTGAGTGAAAGTGACTTTCAGTGATCAGGGCCTGAACATGTGGGTGGGTGAAAGGCATGCATGGGATAGAGTGAATTGGAATGATGTGGTGTACTGGGGCTGACATGCTTTCAATAAACTGAATCAGGACATGTGAAGCATCCAAGGTAAACCATGAAAAGGTCTGTGAAGCCTGCTTGTGGATAAGGATGGGAGGTAGTGATCAAGAATGATACATATTTCTTTTATTATTATTGTACTTAATCACTGTTTCCTGCAGATATAGGGTGCTTTGGTCTGGGTGGTGTGTGAAGTGAGAGGCTCAGGGAGAATGGTTTGGTTAATAGAGAAGAGGTAGTGAAAGCTTTGTGGAAAATGAAATCTGGCAAGGCAGCGTGTTTGATGGTATTACAGAGGAATTTATTAAAAAAGGGGTTACTCTGTTGCTGACTGGTTGGTGAGGTTATTTAATGTATGTGTGGCTCATGGTGAAGTGCCTGAGGGTCGGCGGAATGCATGCATAGTGCCAATGTACAAAGGCAAAGGGAATAGAGGTGAGTGTTCAAATTACAGAGGTGTAACTTTGTTGAGTATTCCTGGAAAACTGTATGGAAGGGTGCTGACTGAGAGGGTAAAGGCATATACAGAAAATCAGATTGAGGATGAGCAGTGTGGTTTCAGAATTGATAGAGGTTATGTGGATTAGGTGATTGTTTGAAGAATGTATGTGAGAAACACTTAGAAAAACAATTTGATTTGTGTGTAGCATTTATGGATCTGGAGAAGGCATATGATAGAGTTGATATATATGCTCTGTAGAAAGTATTAAGAGTATATGGTGTAGGAGGCAGGTTGCTGGAAGCAGTGAAATTTTTTTTATCGTGGATGTAAGGATGTGTGCGAGTAGAAAGAGAGGAAAGTGATTAATTCTCAGTGAATGTCGGTTTGCGGCAGGGGTGCGCGATGTCTCCATGGTTGTTTAATTTGTTTATGAATGGGGTTGATAGGGAGGTGAATGCAAGAGTTTTTGAGAGAGGGACAAGTATGCAGACTATTGTAGATGAGAGGGCTTGGGAAGTGAGTCAGTTGTTGTTCGCTGATGATA
>JAUUDZ010465376.1:0-12036 GCA_032361705.1 Panulirus versicolor | reverse complement strand
ATTTGAGTTTCACTTAATTGTGATCTCTGGTCTTAACTCGTTAGATATTTGCGTCATTTCACGCCAAGTGGTGGCTGTCAGGTAACCTCGGAAAAAAAACATTGGTAACTAAAGCAAGCCAGGTATTTCAGCGAACCTACCCACTTAACGAAATGGTAGCTCTTAAACAACCCAGGCACTTGAATAAATCCACTTAATGAAACGATCGACTTAAAAACAATTGACTTGGACACCCAGCCTGAATCCCCTAATGGGTCTAGAATATATCATTAAGAGTCTTCACTCACAGTGAGTGCATTTAGATGAACCTTTTCCCTACCGCCTTACTCATCTTTGGCACCGTAGCCTATCCGTAATATGTTAGGACAAGAGGTTGACTGGGAGACGATTTGAACGGAAGTGCCACGTCCTCACTTGTCCTGGGTTTTAAAAGCTCGTTCCTGCATAGGAGTCCATCACTTAATGTGTTCTACTGGCTTCTCAGAACCAACAATGGAGCGAGAGAGGTACGCACACATTTCTTCCCTGTCAAGGAAAGGAAAATCTTCCAGACGGTGTAAAAGGAAACGTTTTACTTGTATGACGGGAGAGTGAGGGGAGGGGAGTCATTGCCTTGTGGGGGGCAGAGAGACACAGGACGATGACAGATGCTGCTTGGTGAGGAACATCCCGGGATGGTAGGGTGTGTGGTACAGATAGAGGCGTGTAGTAGTCTCGAGAGAGATGCTGTGGTAACAACAGGAGACAATGTTTGGTATAATACATCAGTCTTTCTCTATAACCGTCATGAACGGGAAATGGTCATCCTTGCTGGTGAGAAAATGAATAAATGCCTACATCTGTAAAAGGAAGGGGTGCCAGTTTATGATATTTTAGACTGTATCCAGAGTGTTAATCCCACGCTGTTGTCCCGTTCAGTCCCCTTATGCTGAAAGGTGTGTGGTTACTGTTGCAACGTGTATTTGTGAAGGTTATGCAGAAGGGAGTGGAAAACGTTATTGATGTAGGGCAGTTTTAAAGTTATATGTTGATATTAGTCATTCTTTGTTCCGTCGTTTATGTTCTTTGGAAATATCAGGATAATCATGACAATGTAGATTTTTTTATGTATCTTTGATTATATTAGGAAGTTAGAAAAATATATATACGTAGGGATACAAACTTCTTGCTCCTCGTCCTAATACCGCGCTAGCTCTTACTAGCCCTTCTTAAATACGTGGGAGACAAATTTTCGGAGAAATGATGGCATTATGGAGATGAGGGAGAAAACCAAATATCCTGGAAAGAGAAAGACGTCAAAGGGCAGCAGGAGTGTCCAGACCCTAAAGGGAAACTTGGTCATTAGCATTCGCTTGCGTTCACGACAGCGACATGCATCAACGTAAACATATCTCACCGAGAGAAAGACTTTGATGGAATGACCTTTGTTGTAAATGTCAACAGCTCTTTTCTACATTACGTAATAGATTCAGAATCGTAAAAGATTTAAAACATCTGATTTAAGGGCTGCAAGGATTTATGAACAGCTTGAAAGTGTAATTCCCCACAGCATGAACTGTGATAGGCTAAACTGCTGCAAATACTAGGGGAACAAATGTGGTACCTGAAATAAGAGAGATGAGATTCAATGAGACGTTAAAGGCTATGGAGAAGAGTAAGGGTGGCCTTGATGTTATCCTCAAGGATTTTAAACCAATTGTATAACTTGGAGAACATTTTGTTTCTCAATAGGTGCAAGAAAGAGCAACCAGAGGCCATAGAAATATTGAAACGTGAGTAAAGATGTAGAAGTACTTTTGTAAGTGAATGAAATAAGCTGTGGGATGAAACTTTAAAGGTATATTATACAATATGAATAGTATGATACAAGAGAATGTTGAATAGATGACATACAAATGTAGAAATTTCTCCCAATATTGTTAGAATTCGTAATGACAATATACCGAATCTGTTACATTGCATTATGGGAAACTTTTTGATATATAGATTGTTGTAGGTAGATGTACGTTTACCACGTATATAGCACAACCTACCATTCCTGTTAGACTTAATCTTTCCCACACATGATATGCCATAGCCGGTTTTGACTTAAAACGTTTTCTCTTCCTCGTTCACATAACTCGTGCCAATGACATCTGCTAAGTGTCTTATTTTCATGCACAAACATTCACACCCACCACTTTTGTGTATGTTCCAGTCTTTCCCATAGTTATCCACCGAAAATCACTTCTGTCACATCCCTTCTCAGGGATAACATGCCATACTACCTATCTTATGTCCGGCACAAAGAACATGACCCATTACCTGTGTCTTACACCATGTTAGCAAAAAAAAAAGTCATCACCTCCCATATCGTCTGTATCTAATGTGCCTTCAACACCTTTTGAAAACAATGTCTCCACCACCTGTTTCTAATTTCCTTTTCTCATAACATTCCTTCACCACCTGTTTCATGCCCTCTCCTTCCTTCCATGACAAGCCCCAACTACCCGTCCCTCCAGTTCCTTTCCCTCTGCTTAACATGGCTCCCATCACTCGTCTAAGGCACCCTCTTAAACTCCATGCCAGGGCCGTGGCGGGTGGAGCGACGCGCGGCACACAGACACAGCCTGGGTGGAGGTGCGGCTGCGGGACCTGAACGACAACCCGCCGCAGTTCCATCTCCCGCACGCCCACGTCACCATCAGGGAGGATGCCGCCCCCGGCACCCTTCTGGCAACTCTCCCAGCCACCGATCCAGACATGGTGAGTGACCCCTGTCTCCAGCACTGCTTTGGTATTTTAGACTCATTTCAATGTTACTTTTTAGAATTGGTCATAGAATTGACTAGTGCTGGACTTCATGATGCCGGCCTGAATTGAACTGTTGTGATTGGAGGTCACAGCTGCTTATTTAATTTAGCTTGGCTACCAAAAAATTTTGCCGTAAAAAATGTGTTTCTTAACTTTGTCTCTTCCTTCTGTATCAATCAACTGACTGTTCTAAGTTCTCTATCTCATTCTTGTATCTCCCCTTACGATGTGATCATTACACAAAAGTGCACTTGGGAACTTACCGTGTTTCATTATCCTCTTGGTTATCAGCACATACTACATCACGCGCATGATTGTGAACTATTGTTTATACATACACACACAATAAGACCTGGGACTTATGGTGTTTCATTTTTCTTGGTGTGTATGAGGTTGTACTAGATCACGTGCATTACTGTCACTGGAATATGTATATATGGATAGGTTTAAGAAAACACGCTAATAATATTCGCACACGAAACCTATGCATTCCCTAACATTCAATTTCCCAAAAATAAGTTTGTGTTCCATTCAGATAAACCAGCAGCAAGTGCATTACCATGTGGAAGGTGGGTGGGGTGCTCTCACTGTTGATGCTGATGGGGGTGTGAGGCTGTGGCGCACCCTAGACCGTGAGGCTTCTGGTGGGGAGGTGGGCATGGCCAAGGTTGTGGCCATGGATGAAGGTCACCCATCCCTCTCCTCCACAGCCACCCTCACCATTACTGTGACGGATGTCAATGACTGTCCCCCTCGGCTTCTTACCCCTACTGTTCTGCATGTGACTGAAGGTGCTCCTGCCTCCCTCCTTGGTGTCCTTACCGCTACTGATGATGACGTGTGGGAACTGGGCCATGGCCCACCTTTCAACTTCACACTGGCACCCACCAACCCTGTCCACATCCTCAACAGCCTTTCTCTCAAGTACCACAATAGTGAGTATCAGCACTTTAATTCCGATGCCTGTAAAGCTATGATAATAGCAGTAACACTTTGATTTGCCGTACATCAGGTCCAGACTTTTTCTAGACCCTGCAGGTTTGTCATATTGGTAAGGGAATGACTGCAAATCATTTCCATGATATTTTTTGAAACTAAGCAAACATAACTCAACTCACTTATGAGATGCCAACTTTTGGAAGTAAGAAACTGTAGTCAAATTGTAACGATTAGTAACTATTGACTATCTCAAAGATTGTCATTACATTAGACTTTTTGGAGTTTTCTTGATCAGAATTTATTTACCTTACTATTTTAAGATGTTTATTACCAGTTTTCATTCTTTTGACATTAACGGTAGTAAAATTTGATATACAGTGCCCACAAAAAAACATGTGTAATCATACATGATACACAGCAAAGGTTTATTGTGGGTATGATGTTCTCAGGGTGAAATCAACTTACATCTGATTACTGAGAATAGTGTTTCAAAAGGTGTGAGCAACAGCAGCCCACCTCAGTGTGCCTCTGGTTATTTTGAGGTGAGGGTGCACTTTTTTTTACTCTTCCTGGCTGCCACTTCATTTTGGGATTCGTTTCAGGACACTATTTCTTCCACTTGTGCTTCAAGATGGTTGGTTCATGCCTTCCTAAGGAGGAGAAAGCCCAATTTCTATACTGGAAGCAAGAAAATGTGGGTTCACTTGAGGTATCTAAGTGCACTGGGCACTAAAACTGAAGGATCAGGTAGCTGCATCCTGATACAACATCAGTGTCTCACCCTATTTAGATCAAGACTCTGTGCACCCAAAATAAGTCCATGCCCAGATCTCTGCAGATGGTAATCAAGGTCAAAGGAGAGATGACAAGGTACTAAATTATAAGTGTGACATTACCTTTGAAACTGTATGGGGAGGCAGACAAGGTCTTTTGTAGATGCTGTACATCACTTTTAAAAAATTCACAAAACTTTTCAGGCATATCGATTTCCTGTCACAGCTTTATGAGTGTCCTGATGTAAGCATAAAAATTTGAAAAAAATCAAGACAGTTTTCACCAAATTAAGAATGATATGGTGTTCCCTTCTTGGGACTTAAATGATTGTAAGTGTCAGAGCTACAAGGAATGATGTCAAGACTGATTATGTGCACAAGTTGGGTAGCAGAGCCATTTTTACCATCTTACAGCATTGTAATGTTATATAGTTGAAGCTGAAATGAAACAGGAATAACACTTTGCTTAATCTGAGGCTGTTAGACAACGGAACTAGGATAGACAGAGAGATGAAATAGATGAATCAGTACTGCATCCTGCTATTTTTATCATCATATCATTTTCCTTAGAATTGAAAAAAAAATCATCCAAGCATAGAGTGATTGAAAAGTGATCCTTAACATTAAATTCACTTTGGAAGTGTTTCTTGAGAGTTAGATAGGAATACTAATTTTTTTCTAGCACTGTTCATGAATTTAAATGCCAGTCAAATGTAGTTTGAACTGTGATGGACATACATCCGGTTAAAGAATCTTGCAATCAATGATTTGTTTGCTGTGTTAGTACGGTGCAGATTGTAATACACGTAGTATTTTGCAACAGAGTTTTGATAACTGATTTTTACCATGTGTCCATGTAGAGAGAATGAGTAAGGAAAGGTTGACAAAGAGGATATATGTGTCAGAAATGGAAGGAACAAGGAGAACAAGGACCAAATTGGAGATGGAAGGATAAAGTTAAAAAGATTTTGAGCAATCGGGGTGTGAACATGCAGGAGGGTGAAAGGCATGCATGGGATAAAGTGCATGGGAATGATGTGGTATAATGGGGTTGACATGCTGTCAGTGGACTGAATTAGGGCATGCAAGGAGTATGTGGTAAACTATGGAAAGAGCTGTGGATCCTAATTGTGGATAGGGAGCTGTGATATCGGTGCATTACACTTGACAGCTAGAGAATGGTTGTGAGCAGTTGTGGACTTTCTTCACCTGTTCCTGGCGTTACCTTGCTAAGGCAGGAAACGGCGATCAAGTATGAAAAATAAATCACAAAGAACTTTTTCAGTATATTAGCATCAATATCACTCATTGACTTAATTTTTTCTATACATTATTTTCACTGAATCCCAAATTGTGGCTTAGGGTTATTGTGCTCATTGTACAATCTTGTATTGTCACTGTTCTCCTCATGAAGTTCTTTACGATGTGCCTTTAGATAAGATAGAAGTACCTTTATAGAGAAACAGAGTTAAACAGGGGACAGATGAAATTACCTAATTGTACTGTATGGGGAGGGAGTTTTGCACTCATGAGGCCCCATCTCTTAAACGTTTTGTACTTCATAGAGCTTCTTAAATCTATGTATGCTGTCTTCATTAACCATGTTCTCAGTCATTCTATTCCATTCATCCACCATTCATACTATGAAATGTGATGTGAGATACTTGCTAGCCTGCCTTAGGGCAGAATCTTTTTATGTACAGTACTTAAAGCTAAACGTTTGGCATCATAAAGAGTGCAAGGGTGATCAAGTGTTTATCTTGTGAGGGAGGGAGTTGCAGGGGACCAAGAAGCTCAGTTTAAGCCAAGTATGTCATACTTCAACTCCACCTCTCTATAGGCAAATGGATCTTAGGGCAATTCAGAAAATCTGTTGTCTCTCCAGCATCAACAAATGCAGTTGGACTTATTAATCATGGAATCTCAGAGTTTCATGTAGAGTTGTTGTATTTATCAAAAATAGATTAAGGCCTTGAGAGTGTGAGTAGGATTATTTTTCTTAATCCACCTTTTGATATGTTGATAGTAACAAAATTTAGGGAAAATATGGAGGTTAATTATTGTAAAGTAGATGAAACATATCTAAATCAACGAAACCTGTGAAATTCACACCCAGCTTCTCTTAGCAAATGATGTTTACCTCATTTTGTATATTTGAAAAGAATATGATTGTTTTAGTATTTTATTTGCATAATTTTGCTGGGAGGTTTGTTCACTGGAAATGGTTGCTTTCAGTGGGAGGAAGCAACTGCATTCATAGAACAAGCCTCCTAGCAACTGCCTGTAAACATGGGACTGAAACAATCACAATTTTTTATATGATTGGTTGTTGGAGAAAGTTAGGTGAGGATTATGTAAGCTCTTGATTTCTACAAGTGTTTTACCTATACCTTTACTAATCTTTTCTCCCTACACTATTGATGTGTTCGTTATCATAGATTAAAAAATGAGATTTTCACAATTATGCTTCCTAGGTCGTAATATCCTACCATCCCATAAGAATAGGTATCATATTCTATAATTAGAATGGTCTTAGCACTAATATATACTTTTCCCAGCATATTTTGAGATCTTTCAACCTTCTTGAACTGTAATATTAAATTTGACAGGTCCCTTCATATATTAGGTATTCATGGGTCCTTTCATTAATGTGTGGGAAACTGAAGTGTCATGTCAGATAATATAAGTAAGGGCATATTGATAAAAGAGAGCTTAAGGAATGTGCCATGTTCTTATATTTTTTATGCTAACTAATGTGTCTGATGTTAGTGGTCACTTTTAGTTAATCTATTTTGAGGTTTCATGTGCATAGGATACATTTCTTAATGGTGCTTTACAGGAAGGGGATTTGCTCTAGATATAGTAATGACAAAGGTTTATCAGTATTTTATTAATAGGAGTTTGTACTGGAAAATGTGCAGTACGGACATGCACTGTGTACTTGCATACCAATATGTCAGGTGTGGCAGGTTTGGACAGTGGGCGTGGTGGGGCAGAGGTGTGGACAGAAGGACCTGTGGACAGGGAAGAGCATCATCAGCTAATGGCAGAGGTGGTGGTGGCAGATGCTGGAGGGCTGGCTACCACACAGCCCATAACCATCATCATTGGTGATGTGAATGACAACCCCATGAGGCCTGCCACCAAGACTGTCTACCTCTGGAAGACTCAGGTCACTTATAAAATCTGTTTTAAGTATTTCATCATTTATATGATGTTTTCAGCCACAATTTTTTTCAGCCCCATCCAGTTTCTTTTCTTGATTATGATGATCTCTTATACAAGAGTACAGGTAGCAAATTTTGTGCTGTATAAACAGTTGATCAGTTTCAAGAAGGCTGTTCTGCTGCATAATTTATCTCAGTAGCATGAAAATGTTGAATGTAGTTTATTTATTATACATCCGTGATTTACTCAGGCTGAAACAGTAGGATGGAGAAAAGGTATGGGCCCTCAAATCTTAGTTTATACTAAGTAAAGGAACAAGTCCCATGGCTAGTATGTCCAAAGCATATGGTACCATATGGCAGCTATTGTTTGATTAGATATAATGATTTTGACATAGTTGATGAGAGGAAGTGCAGCCTTCAGGGTGCAAGAGTCCCATAAAAGGGGTTTTATATGCAATTTTTTATGCTGTCAGTGGACAGAACCAGGGCGTGTGAAGCATCTGAGGGTAAACTATGGAAAATTCTGTTAAGCCTGGGTGTGGATAGGGAGCTGTGTTTCTGTGCAGTATGCATAACAGTTAGAGAATGGACGTGAGTGGATGTGGCCTTTCTTCATCTGTCTTGGCACTACCTTGCAAATGTGGGAAATAGCAGTCATGTATGATTTCTTTTTCTTATACTTGCTCACCATTTCCCACAAGGGAAGGAAACAAGGAAACATGGAAGACCAAATTGGAGATGGAGGGATGGAGTGAAAAAAAATTCTAAGTGCCCAGGGCTTGAACATGAAGGAAAATGAAAGACATGCGGAGGATAGAGTGAACTGGAGCAATGTGGTATACAGAGGGGCAACATGCTGCCAGTGGACTGAACCTGGGTATATGAAACATCCAGGGAAATCCACAGAAAGGTCAGTGGGGCCTACTTATAGATAGGGGGCTGTGGTTTCCATTCATTAAATTTGACAGTTAGAGAATGGCTGTGAGTGAATGAGGCCTTTTCTGTGTCTGTGGCACCACCTCGCTATGTATCTGACCAGCTTTAGAGCTTGTGTAAAGTCTTTCCAGATAGATACTGTCTTTGTTGATGTATGTACATGAAAGCATGCATATGTACAGGGAGGCATACATATGATGCATATTTGTGTGTATTTTTAGGTATAATTTTTTTTCATGTTTACTCATCTCTGTTAATGGATAGTTGTAAGTAAAGCTTCTTGTAATGAACTAAACTGGATATGCACTCCAGAACCAATGTCATTTAACCCATGCATTCAAAAATGTGCAAAATAGCACAGCTACCACTCTTCAAGTTATTCAGCAGTGTATTTAAAGTGGTTGAACACCTGTGTTCCCAGCTTAGGTAGAGAAATGTCTTGTATGAATCACCAGATTTGATGACTGCTAGTGCACACTATGTTTTCATTGCACATCCATATCTTTAAATGCTGAAAATTCAGTATTGATATTATTTTTGGTGACTGAGAGATGGCTTTACTTGCTCCTATACCGTATTGTGAGTAGTTTGATTATACCAACAGGGGGGAGGAGTAGATGTTGCACTGGGCAGAGTGTACGTGGAAGATCCTGATGACTGGGATCTTCAAGACAAAACTTTTGCCTGGGCAGGACCCCCTCACCCGCACTTCACCCTCCAACCCAGCACTGGGGATATCTTTGCCTCCACACAGCTCAGAGATGGAAGGTAAGAACACCTCAGATGACAGGAAAGAATATTTGCAGATTGTAGGTGTTTAATCATGGTGTTCCCATCCATGGTATTGAAGTGAAAATTGTGTTTACTTTACACTGACGATTCTATTCTTATAATGCCAGTTGGTCTCGCAGGAGAGATATATATTTTTAACTATGTACTATTTTCCGTTGCATTGTAGTTACATCACTTGGAAAAATTAATGAGGTTACTTCATTCTGAAACAGTAATTGAAAATTTAACTTTGAAATAACACTTAATGAATCCTTCCCCACAATCAAACCTAGATCTAGTAAGTTAGTGAGATGATCATGTTCTTACTTACAGTGGACTGTACAATTTACAGCTCATCATGAATTGCATTGTTTTTGTCTTGATCTATATTTTGGATGTCATATTCAAATCTTAGAGTGTTAATTGCTTCTGCATACAGGTAGGGTTATACTTTTTGAGTCATCATTTAAGAATATTAACCTCATTTTTCACATAAAATCCCTTGAATTTAGATGATCTTTATATTTACTCTTTCCCCTCTTAGCTTGTTCTACCAATCCACCATTGATATTGATAGAGGTACTTCCTTATCTTGTCTAACTCTTCTCCTATACAGTTTCCTGTTGTGCCTCCTAGCCAATATACCCTATTTCTCAGAGAACTGTTCCATATTGACTTGCTCAGGTCCATTAGGAATCTTGAATGTTGTGATCATAACCTTTTTGTCCTCCAGCTGCCATATGTCTATAGCAGTTGATTGATCCCTGTATCTCCACTCATTTAACTCTGGCACATTTTTTTCTGCCATCACACTTTTTCTAGCAAATCAGTTTGCCCTAATTGAGGTGACCCATCATGGGTTACACAATCTGAATTAGTTCAAATGTATGCTAACTAGGAAGAAGTAGTACAACTTCAGGAAAGGTAGGGGATGTGTGGATCATTTGTTTGCATAATAGAGTTTGTGTGCTAAATATTTACAGGAAGATGATGAACTATATGTTGCATTTATGGAAATGTTGAAATTACATGACAAATTTGAGAGAGAGGCCTTGTAGAAGGTGCTACATATATATGGGTTAAGGCATGTGTGCGATTATGGAGGGAGGGGAATGAGTGATTCTTGAAGGTGGGTTTGTGTTGAGGTTGTATCATGTCTGGTTGTTTTATCTGTTTAAGAACTGAGTAGTGAGGGAAATGAACACAGGGGTCCATACTGGGGGATGATAGGGCATGGGAGGTAAATCACTTACTTTTCACAGATGGCAAAGTTCTTGTGTTAGACTCCAGAAGTAAGTGAAAATGTTTGGGAGAATGTGAAAAGAGAAGGTTGAGAGTAAATGTGAAGAAAAGTAAAGTAAGGGAGTGCAGCACTGGGTGGTTTTAATGTAAGTTTGAATGTGGAGGTGCTTGAAATGAAGTGCTTTTTGTATCAGGGAGTGGACACACAGTGGATAGGACGATGGAGGAAGAAGCTTGTCACAGGTAGAAGAGGAAAATGAAGTCATTAGAGCAGTAAGAAGCATATAAAAGTGATTGTCTGTTAGGATATATTACATGACTTTACATGAGAAGGACAGACAACAGGAGGCTGGATTGGCCCATGACTGGGTTGTCTGAAAAAAAATTATTTGAGTTGACAAGAAAATGTAATTACAGTCAGCTTTTTTTTAAGCTATCACCAACTCCTTGCTGCTGCACATTAGTTTCTGGTTCCAGTAGTGTTGTATGGACTAAATTCTTGGACCGTGAATGCAAAACAAAGGAAGAGGGAGGTCATTTTGGAAAAGAAATGCCTGAGGATATTACATGGTGTGAGGCAGGTTGCTAGTGTAAAGAATTACAGTGTAAGAGATAGGTGTGTTAGTAAATCTGGTCTGATTGAGAGAGCTGACCAGGATGGACTCCTATGGTGTAGTGGTTAGTGTTCCAGACCATGACACATTCATGAGCTGCCCAAGGTCGAGCACTTAGGTTCGAATTCCTGGTTGTGGCACTCAGTCCACGATAAATCCCCCTCCCTGACATATGTCTGAGTTCCATTCTGACCAGCTGGTCAGATCTCGAAATGGATATAAGTCGGATGCATGTCAGCATTCTTTTGTCCTACTCAATTTCTGTCATGATTATCTCATTTTTTATTAACCAGCTTCATTATTATGTGATTCTGTAGTTTCTATTTATCTTTTATTTAAGATTCTTTTGTTCATATTTCATATTTTTTATTTTGATTCATGTTTTCCTTTGTCAATTTTTCTTCACTCATTCTCTCCATATATCCAAACCATTTCAACACACCCTTTTCTGCTCTCTCAACCACACTTTTTATTACCACACATCTCTCTTACCCTTTCATTACATATGAGATCAAACCACCTCACACCAATTATTGCCCTCAAACATTTCATTTCCAACACATCCACCCTCCTGTGTACAACTCTATCTATAGCCCATGCCTCTCAACCATATAACATTGTTTGAATTACTATTCCTTCATACATACCCATTTTTGCTCTCCGAGATAATGTTCTCTCCTTCCACACATTCTTCATCGCTCCCAGAACCTTCGCCCCCCTCCCCCACCCTATGACTTGCTTCCGCTTCCATGGTTCCATCCATTGCTAAGTCCACTCTCAGATATCTAAAACTCTTCA
>JAUUDZ010465365.1:0-12036 GCA_032361705.1 Panulirus versicolor | reverse complement strand
AACCCCACTTCAGCAGAACCAACACCACAACACCTGAGCCTTGATAAGTTTACAAGTGTTTCCACCATCTATTGTCCAACAGGTCTGCTGCTCTACCTTGAGATTTTCAACCAGACATAAATGCCCATCAGACTCCCTTCTGTGTAATACAGGAGGAGGAAACCCCTTCCGTTTCCCAATCATAAAATGCTCTGAAACACCGAAATCTTTTTATTTTTTTCTAATAACCCTTCGGAACAATCATAATCCATTATATGTCAAAATGTGCAGATTTTGTTGCATTTTTGCCTTGTAACTGATATGCCAACATAACATTGCATGTTGCAGCAGAAACAGTGTTTGACGTTCCCTGGTAACACCGGTCCACCTGTATACTTATTTTAATCCAGGTGACAACAGCAAGTGAAGGGTTGATGTCACCTTAAGTCCATAAACCAGTCTGGATAGTGTCTGGCCCGGGAGGGCAACTGCCAACCCCCCCCCCAAAAAAAAAAAAAAAAATAAATAAATAAATAAATAATCCGAGTAGACAGAGTCGTCCGGACCAACTGTTTGCTGAGATTCGGGTACAATGCCTTTAACCAGAGGTGCTGTTACATTAATCCCAAAATCAGATGTGTCCCGCCCAACTCATCCACACCAAAGTCTAGCGGTGGCAGTTCACTGTCGGCTGTCTGTCAGAGACGGCCTCCCACGTATGCTACACCTGTGATGTCTCTATACAATATCAGGCTAGAGCCAATTTCAACAGGGTCTTCTTTCCCCGCTGTTTGGCGCAGGCCAGTCCCCCTGCCTGTGGGTTCGCTAGACAGTAGATGAGGACAGTGGGAATCTCGTTAATCCATTCATGCGCGTCACTAATTAGTTGACTGACTAATTAGTTGATTCCCAATCAGTGATGAGGCGTGGTGGAAAGGCTAACTACATACTACTGTGCATCTCTTTCTGATCTACTGAAGAGTTGTCAGCAACTGACCTAAACTACATGTTGATAATGAAAGAAATTGTTAATTGAAGGAAGGAATGTATGAACGCACCAAGAGGAAGATGGTACATCAGGCTGCTGATAGCATAGATAGAAGTAAGTTGAGAGGCGGCAGTTAGACGATGGTTTGATCATACCACACTTTACTGACGGACCCCGTGGGGGGGGGGGGGGGGGGGGGGGGGGGCGGGGTGCGGCTTATCATACGGGAGTAGCAGACGACCCTGCCAAGGCGGCTACCGCTCGCTACGACAACCCGCCCTCAGGAAGTGGCACCTGCCCTAGGAGCTTCCGGAGAACAGCCTAGTCCCGCTCACCACAAGCGAACGAAGGGGGAACCACCCTCACCAGCCCGACGGCCGACACCAGATTTATAAGGCAGGCCCGATTGCTAACCTGTGCCCTTGGACCACATCCTGTAAAGGGGAGTGGGTCCAGGCTAGGGCTTTTACTGAGCACACCTCTAGGTCCCGGTAAGTAAGCCCTAACCCTCTGAAAGCACTCGCACTTTCTTGGCACCATGCGTCACGCTAATTTAATGTGCCAGATGTTACATGCACAGTGCCTTTCCCGGTGAAATCCCGTACGCCCTGAAGGACTTCCGGGGTGCCGTAATAGCTGCACTTGTACTGATGTGCAGCTGAAAGTGCGACATGGGCACCCGAGACTTGAGTGTCGATGATAGAAGTCTCTGTGCCTTTGGAAGCCACGATGTCCGGCTTCCTAAAGGACCCCACAATCGGAATGCGGGGCTCACAGGACACTTCGTAACCTCCTCTGTCTCAATCGTCCGGCCAAATAGGCACTGATGTATGTTATCGTGCCCCTTTACCCTCCCACCATGGGTACGTGGGCACATCTGAGCGATATGCCCAAGCGCACCGGGCTTATGACATGTGTCACAGAGGCCGTTGATCTCGGGCCGGTCTTCACTTAGACCCTGGACAGGAAGCGGTTCCCACTATTAAACCCATCCACTGACCTGAGGAACAGTAGACGGAGCGAGACCCGCACCGTCGACGGTGCTGATCAGATTAGCCCTCCATATGCGATGGCGTTCGAGTATATTACTCGCCTGCCCACCAGCAATGCAAGCGGGTCCAGTCCAGCGCTGCAGCGTGCTCAGCACTGCAGGCTCCCGGACAGCCGCCTGAATCACCGAGTCGGTCGAGGTGAGTAATTTCTCGAACCTGGCTTGTTCATTTAGTCGGACGGTTGAGACAAAGTCTGGTATACCAAGCCCAACATCTCCTGCCGCCGAGTGGAAGTCACAGGGCAAATCAGGGGCTAGACGGAGCCAGCGGCGAACTGCGACTCGCACCTGTCTGTCCATGCGTGCTAGCTGCGTCTTATACACTTCCCCCAGCACCAAGCGATGCATGAGCTTTGGCACTAGGTGTCCCACGAGCAACGCAATCCGCTGTTGAGGTTTTAGAGGGACTCTGGTGATGTTACGGAGCCCCTCTTCTAGCAGGGCACCGTAGGATATACGCCTTCCTCCTGCTCCGACGAGAATACCGAGGTACTTATATTCGTCCTCAGCGTTCATGGAGCCGAGAGCGCTACCCAAGACTTGGAACGTCCCACTTTTATTGACGTACCAAGTCCTGCGCCTGCCGTCGACCTCCATGCTGAGGGAACGACACTTTCCCGGGTTTACCCGAAGTCCAACCCACGCAAGAGTCTCCGCCATAATGTTACTTGCCTGTTGCAGGCCAGTCGGCGTCTTCGCCACCAAAACCAGATCGTCGGCAAATGCCAGTGCTGACACCTTTTGGTCTCCGAACTCAATTCCTACACCAGATTCCTTAACCCTTGCAAATGTCTTCATAGATTCCCAATTAGTGATAGGACGTGCATAAAAGTCCAACTACAACTACGGCTGTGCATTCTTTTTTGTAGTTTTATAAACTACTTGCAAGGATGGTTGTCGGTAGGCGACTTAACTACGTGTTGATAGTGAAGGAAGTTGTTAATTTAGGGAAGGAGTGTATGGACACAGTAAGGGGAAGATTTTAAGATCAGATTGCTGATAGCATAGACAGAAGTAAGTTAAGAGGTGGCAGTCAGATGATGGTTCGAAACATACCTTACCTACCGCCAGAACACAGAGCGACTTTCCGGCACCGCTCACCTTCCAGTACGGCCCGTCGCGCGGAAGCAATGGGCAACCCCACCGTTTACTCGCGCTTGGTTGAATCTCTTCACTTGGACATTCAGAGCACTGGGCAGAAATCACAGTGTCAGCATCCATTACGACCATCGCAATGCTTTGCTTTAGTTAGACAGTCGGATTCCCCTTGTCCGTGCCAGTTCTGAGCTGATTGCTTGGTGCCAGCCGAGGTGAACCCAAAAAGCAACTGTTTCAGCCCGTCAACCCGCAATTCGGAAGTAGGGGGTCCACGGAACTAAGGCCCAGCTACGATGATGAGAGCACGAACACGCAGCCTAGTGCGCTCCACGGAAAAGTAGGAGATAAAACGCCGGTCCGAGCTGGATTCAGAGTAGCGGTTGACAGGAGTACGCCATACAATACGAAGACAGCCACACAACACACTGCCTGCTTGCCTGCGTCGACCCTGCCTGCGTGCATGTCAGCATCAGCAGTAGCATTTGTAGTGACAGCGATCGCACCCCAAATCTAAAGTGAGTCACCTGGACTGAAGGGCCTTCCACACACTGGTTTGGCTCATGATATTCGTCAGCTGAAAGTGCAATAGTTGAAATGTTCTCGCTCTGTGTTTGTCTTCCCACTCTCAATGTTCACAGACACTGTGGTATGTTGTCACGTACTGCAGGTGGGCGGTAACCAACGACCAGGGACGCACAACCATCGTTGCGTTTTCTTCCCCTGACCCAAATGACTTTTTTTCACATCTACATATGGACTCTGTATCACACTCTCCATCTCTCACACAATTGAGAACACACGCATCTTACTCTAAACAAATGTTTTTCCTGTCTTTGTAAAATGCAAGACTCGTGACTTACACATCTTTTAAAATTTCCGGCACAAAATCAGAGCGGCGCCACCTGCAGAGGAACTGCATAACCCCAGGCCTCATGATCTTCCTCGTAACTAACTAACTAACTAACTAACTAACTAACTAACCGGCAGAGGAGGGCTAGATTGTGCTCAGTTCCACATGACCGCCATCAAGCGTGCGGGACAGGCCCCCACCTCTTCAAGCAGACCCTACATATGTGAGCACGATTAACTACGCTGGGAGGAATGGGTCACGAGCTTCATCATCATATCTTCTCAGTAACGTCTGTACAGTCTTCACTGAGCTACCACACCTGGTCTCCCTCAGCCTCAAATCATGAGCATCCTCACAACTTTCGTTAACCAAAATTCACCTGTGCCTTCCTTTCCCTCCTGGCTTTCTTCCTTATCCAGTACACAACAGCGGATTCTGGAGAAATATTAACAAAAATGTAAATGCCTATTCTCTGTCCCACTTACGAGTATACAGCAGTAAAGTAACATTCAGATCGAGATCCTCATCAAGCATGATAACAACACCTGTGACGAGATTTTTAAAGAAAATCTAGTCTATCAAAGAGGCACTCAACGCGGTAGTCCTCCTACCCATCTCCAAATATCACTTGGTCATCATCCAACAGGTCGGCAATATTCCTCTGCACCCATCTCACCACCGTCAACTCTTGACACATGAAATCCTTCATCCTCGAGCTCTTCCCCTACATTTCTGTAGCAATCAGGGTGTCACTTGTAACCTCTCTTTCGTAGGACACCATCTGTCCACTTCTTCCCCTGACCTCTCCGAAACCCATCTGTCCGAGGCTGTTTCTCCTCTACACCATCAGATCTCAGACTATACCATCGTGGCCGCTCCAACGTTGGTGCTTGTACCTACTGCGATAAAACACCTAGAAATCACTGCTGCTGCTTCCCAAGTTTTTGTGTTGAAGCAGACCACACGAGGATTAACCATTATGATAACCTCTTTCCTATACCCATTCTACCTTTATGAGTCCGGTCTACAAACACATGCAGAGCAATAATCAACATTCTTTCCTTATTCTTGCTCACTTCATCCTTGAGTGAAACACGTCTCGCCTATGTCATGTGGACCACTAAAGAGAAGAGGAACAACGCACTCAAGGGAGACCAGACAGGGCTTGCCCCCTCCCCCTCGACCTACAACTACGGACGGGGGACCAGAGACAACTTGCCTCCCATGACCACTTCTGAGCAACCCTCTAACGCAGGTATTACAGAAGTAATGAGGAAAAGTGTTGAGCCTCTGATAATGAAGTTAACAGTTTAGTGAGCCATGTGTAGTTTTATGCTATCACAGTCACATGATCAGATAACCATTGTGTTTATGACAATATATTCTATGTGCAATCGGATTAACTAGTATGATTTTCCAGTTCCGAGGTCTTTCTGTTTTAACTTAAAATTAGGTGAAACTTTTGCTAACACCTCGCCTTAAAGGATCTGAGGCCGCACACCTTCGATTAGGTATTACCTGATTCTGAGACACGTCTTTCTGTCTCTAGTGAACATGAGGCTGTAACTACAGAAGGTCTAGTGACCCACATCAGTTGCCTGGGTGACTCTGGCTGGGATGTTACAAAAGCTGATGACTGGAATAGCAGCCTGGTCTTTTCTGTGGTAACTAAGATACGCAACCCTGACGGTTCTGTCTTCGCTGATCACCCAAGACAAAACCGTCTTTTTACTTTTGCTCACTCATTATATAAATACGTAGTCAGTTACCTGCCATGCTGGTGTGGCTGACACTGGTAGTGGAAGGGGAATGAAAGTAGGACACGTGCCAACCTAAAGGTCACATCTGTAGTGTTATCAGCAGCTAAACATAATGACCATCCGGGCAGAGCGAGAAAATATGGTCGTGGAATTATCTCAATCAGTGTTAACATTATTGACTGGCTGCTATAACCAGGGTTGGAAGTGGGAAGAAGAGGGGTTGACCCTCCAGATTATACACAAGACCCAGAGTGGGTCATAAAATAACCCTGCAATTATCTCTAGGTTGTGTTTATTTTCTGTATGTAAAGCTTTCAAATTTCAATTCATGCGAAACATGTGCAGGAATTTATAGATTCCTATAACAACCTTTAAATCTAGGATGAATCAGCAATAACGACACGTAAGCATCTGGCAAAACTTGGCGAGACTTTCCCACATTTGGTCGAAAATGAAGAGAAAAGTTTGGCAGATCTCACATGCTTGCCGCCTCACGGGACGAGAAGTTATAAGGTTATATTGTTGGCCTACATGTGCCTGGGTGACACAGCGAGGCTCTTTATCAACACCTGACCTCCCATCCCAAGCAGGCGGCGGCCGTAATTCGTACACAGGTCATGACTTGTAGTTAACGACCTTGATAACCCTGGCAATCGATAGCCTCTAGAGGCCAAATAACCGAACAACCATAACCAAGATTAAGAGCACAGAAAGACAACACGTATTGATGGCAAAACACGGAATAAACCAGAAATGAAAATACATTCAAAATATCTAAACATGTAAGGCTGAATGTTTTAATACGGGGTAATTGTAAGGGGGGGGGGGATGGTACCCTTAAATCCATCTACTACACTAAAGTGGTTTCCTTAAATTCGTTCACTTTAGGTTAGGCTGTGATGAGCTTGTAGGTCATGTTCGTACGAAATTCGTTATATCAAATCTACGTATTCCTGATAGCGACGCCGTCCATGCGTCTCTTCACAGACCTTCTTGTCTGAAGGTGTAGTACACACGAGTGTTCACGTCACCGGCGTGAGGACCTTACTAGTAACCTTGCGCAACCGCACTACCCTCCCTCCCTCCGTCGTTACACAGTCTTCCCTGCCCATAACGTCGCACACCCCAGTCCCTCTACAGCTTTCCGCACCCACACGTCATACCCTGGCAAGACTGGCCCACGTGCTGTACTCTGAGGGGCTTATAAGGTGAGCATCACCGCCAAGTTAGCGGTGAGGCCACGCGCTACCTGAGCAAGATATGGCTCGCCACGCCTCAACAATAAGACATATATACACCAGACAGCGAGCGGTGGTAGACGACAGCCAGGGCAGGGTTGTGTGTTGCAATTTTTCATACAAACACACACACACACACACACACACACACAGGCAAGGGATAACTATACATGGAAATAAAGGCTAATTTTATTTAAGGTCCGTCATACATCTCCATTGAAAATACATGTTCAGCAGACTGTACAGTTACAGGATTTACACAGGCGGTGCTGAAGCTGAGAAGCAAACCTTAACACAGTTCATTTTGCCCTATACTAAAAGTGTAAAACAAACCCTGGGGACTGTAAAGAGTTACACAGAAAGGAAATTTGTCGGTTTATATCATATTTATTCAAAAATTTGATTTAGGATGTTTCTGGTGTGTGATACCTCGAGCCACACCATCAAAACTCATTTCCCGCAAAATGTCATTTTCTATGGCCTCCATCAGGTAGAACAAATTCAGACGTTTTTGTTTCATTTTTTCCTAAGTTTTATCATTCATTATCGGCTACCTTTCAGAAGCTGCGTTCACTAGTACATTTTCACGATAACAAGGGCATTCTTTAAATCCAATTTGCATCCCAAACATCATTTCGCTATTATTAAGTCATGATTTTCAGCCATGTTACGGAGCCGGTCTACCTAAGCAGCAGCATTTGATGCCAGGTGAACCATTTCTTGACCCCCATCTGGTCCCACTATCACCTATTTCGTCATGGTGATTACTCAACCCGGAACTATCCTCTGTGGTCGCTGTGCACAGAATGAAATTCCGTATACACCTCTGCACAAGCACCTGTACAGTAACAGGCCAGTGCAATTCTTCAGATGATCATTGATAACAGTACAGATCCCACCTCACAACTTCTTTCCCACATCTCCCTACCTCTGTTGACCGTTACCCTCATTAAACTACCGTTGCCGCCGTTGTTCTCTGCTGTTGTCTTCCTTGTGTGTACGTCATCTCCAGCCCGTTGCTTTAAACCACGTTCCCTAGATAAATGAGATGCGGAACGTAATGACCGTATGACACCTTACGATGAACTCATCAAACCAACCAATCAGAGTCTAATGAGGAAATCTGAATTACCTGGCCGGTTATACTGAACCTCTGAAGAATAGTATCCTACAGCACAGGAAGGACCTCAGTTTCCAGCAGGTGATACTCACTCGCTAGCCCAGGTGCCTCCTGTCGACTGACCTGCTTCGTTCCTTGAGGATCTGTAGTTTGTTCCAGAGAAGAGCGGATGATATACATGCCCTTTTGCAGTGTTTCCCTTGCAACGGTGTAGCATGAACGTGCATGAGAAAATTGTTTCAGCACTGGCACGCTTTAGCCTACTAAACTAACTACGATAGCCCAATGTACTGAAAAATGAGAAGTTTTGAACGGTATGAAAGCACTTACGGCAGATGGACAGCAATGAATAATAACATCAACCGAATCTAACGACTGAACATTAAGTGACTGATTGTGAGCTTTCACAACAGTGTTACCGGCCTGACACGTTAGTCACAGTACCCCACGTCTGACCACAGTATTCGCAATCTTCCAGAAACCCCAGCAGTGCAGGCAGCGCCAATCCTTTTCTGTATGACGTTCAAAATCAATGAAAGTCGGAAATCTTACTTGTCCGTCTTCCTTCTCACAATATGAACATTCATAAATGAGAAATATAACACTGAATAACTGAAAACTGTATTACTTGGCTGTTTTTGAAAATAACAGAGAGTACTTCATGCCAATCAATCTAATCAATTCCTCTTAAACTGTAGATGGCAAGAATTTCTCACTCCGGGCCTGGTGAGCTATGTTTCTCATATCTAGCCAGTAGTTCAGGTAAACCCATGTGGTTAACACTCGCCGGTGACCCAGTCTTGTCCTCGCAATGACACACCACACGCTGAAGAAAAAAATTAACATTACTTTCCACAACTGACTTCCAATACTTCATTCCTGATCAGCCATTCTTGCTAGGCAGCAACACAACCAACCAAGCGTGATCGCTGTGCAGATGTCGGTTACACAGGCAGATGTGTGTTCGGTTCTGGGTTTTTTTCATGTCAGTTAACGGCAAGCTGGGCATTTTTCTAGTCATGAGAGCCGTACGTAAAGTCACTGTGAACAGTCGATAGAAGCTTGCGTACAGAGCACTAGACGCTACATGGAGTTGGTGGGCATCACAACCAAGTGAGGTTGTGTACAGATGTGAATAAATCAGTTATGCAGAAATAGAACTCATCAGTAAATGAGAGTTTAGAATTAACAGTTTTTATCATTATGAAAACTGGTCACACATCTGGGGCGGCTCATCCTGCAACTATCTATTAACCAGAGTGGAATCAAAAGCCTTCCTTCCGACTCTATTTCAACCTTCCCTTTCCGTAGGTCGGGTTGTTGCTGTTCGCGTCCTCAAGGGTTCGACCAGAGACAAGCGATCTGCTGCTCTTTTCAACAGTTTGTGTATAGGAGACCAGAAACTCATGTACTGGCTGTCATGATACCTCCTCCTCCCCTCGAACAGCTAGGCTGTGGAATTCTCGTTCCTTCTCTCATCTTTTCATCTCATACAGCCCTTCTCTCTTTACAGTCAAGTCTACACACACCTGCAGAACACTGACTCATCTCTACTCTCTATTTCTATTACTTCCTTTTCAACCGAGATGGTCTTTATTAGGGGACGTTTTTTCCGTGCCATGTTGATCTACATGTAAAGTAAAACACGGAAACAGTTTATACTTCCTCTATTAATAAAATGAGCTTCATTACGTGCAAAGACTTTTTTTTCCCCTTACTACTGGCGTATTAATAGTTGTGTCGCCTATATGAAGAGATTCTGAGTTAACGACGGAGGATCGTGTGAACGAGGCTCTTTTTCGAAAAGCCAGGTCATTAACAGTATATGTGGGTTCAGGACACACTTCTGCAGGATTAAGTGGCTCTGTCGTAGTCGCTATCGATGTTGACACAAAAGCTTCATTGTAGGTCGTGCAGACTCCCGGATTCCCTTTCCCTGTCTTGCTACTTTTAGCAGCATTTCTCTCTCTATCTCTCTGTCACTTTGCTCCTCTTCTGTAATTTCGTCCAGCCCTCAATAGAAATGGCATCTATCAGGAAACAAGCTTCATAATGGTCTGTGTGAGAAGGACTTGGAAGTCGACATCGTCCCTTTCCTGTCGGCAGAGTCCCATAGAAGGCTAATAATAGAGACAAACTGTATGCGGGTAAGTATCAGAACAGCCTGAAGTATAAAGGTAGAAAATCATTTAGCAAGCAGTTCAGATCCTACATCAGGCCAAAACTTTAGTATGCTATCAGCTTCAATCATCGCCCCTAAAGGAGCATACAGAAGGTCCTAAGGAGGGCAACAAAGATGGTACCAGGAAAAGACTGCCGAGTTACAGGGGAAAGCTGGAGGCTTTAGATTTTACAAACAGATCTACGACGTGTACAGTGACCAGTCCTCGAGGAGATCTAGAGATAGAGCAACCAGCGGACATTAAGTGAAATTAAGAAACCTGTTAAAAATCATGTAAATATATAGTTTCAAAATGTGACACTGGTGGCTGAGTGGAAAAGAGTAAAGGCACAGTGTAAGCAGAAAGCATACATGAATTTAAGAAGTTCTAAGATAGCAGAGAACGTTCAAGAGATGGGGCCCCACGAGTGTTAACTCCCTCCCCGCACGGTACAAATAAATAATTACGAATTAGTAATTACATCGGTAATAATATCGTTCATTATAAGTAGCTGAGCACAAACTGAAGAGGAGGATCAAATGTAAAAACTGAATATTGACAACCGAAAAATAAAGTAAAAAATATAAAGAATTATTTTATCATTATTTCATTTGATATTTTGATATTACAGTCTGTCGTGCCTCAGTAACACTAAAAAGGAGGTGCTATATCTTTACGAAAATACAGTAAAACAGTGTTCGTCGACGTCAATGGACAACAGCAACAAATCAGACAATACATACGTTAAGTTGAAACACTTTCTCCATCGCCAAACTCGAATTTCACAACCCAACTGACGTAAACACAGTGACTGACGAAATTCTACTTATCAAGTACCAATTATACAGACGTCGTCACTAGCGACTTTAACCAAATATCTAGGCTTAACAGTCGGCCGTAACACAATACACTCTCAATATATTCAATCTATTTCTATGAAAATAAATTGTTAGAGTCCCTCTCAAGCATGGGGCCAGAAACATCATCCTGTTCCAATTATCCCATGCACAGTTGCCATATTAGTCAGTCGATAAGGTACGACGTCAAGAAGCACATCGCCTAAAAAGTCTTGACCTCTGGCCACGCCTCGTTCCTCTTGCAGTAACATGGAACTTCGGTAACGCCTCTCCTGCAGCACAATCGCGAAACCTTGGCTCGCTCCTTCCCTCCTCCGGGACAGTATTAGGACCTTAGCAACGCCTCCTCCCTCATGTAGCACAATTACAGAACCTCTGAACGCCTCTTCCCTCCTCCAGCACAGCAAGAGGACCTCGGCAACGCCTCCTTCCTCCTGCAGTACCACCATGGGATCTCAGCAACATCTCTTTCTTGCAGTATAGCCACAAGACTTCCGCAACACTACCTACTTCCTATAGTGCAAACACAGGGACTCGGTAACGCTTCCTGCAGCACACCCACGGAACTCGGCAACGCCTCTTTCCTCCAACGGGACATAACCACGCCTACTCACTCCTGAAGCAGGGTTACAGAACTTTGGCAACGCCCCCTTCCTCCTGAAGCACTGCCACGGGACGTCAGCAATATCGACTTCTCTGCAGTACCCGAAGTACTGCCACGAGACCTCGCAATGCTTCTTTCCTACAGCACGGCCATGGGACATCAGCAACGCCTCCCTCCTCTTGCAGGGAAACCATGGGACTTCGGCAACAGCTTCTACCTCCTAAAGCCCAACAACGGCTGCTCCCTCCTATAGCACAGCAACAGGACCGCGGTCAACATCCACTCTCTCTCTCTCTCTCTCTCTCTCTCTCTCTCTCTCTCTCTCTCTC
>JAUUDZ010465354.1:0-12036 GCA_032361705.1 Panulirus versicolor | reverse complement strand
GAATAGACAGAGGTCAAAGGATAGTTCATGTTTGGTCCTTGTGCATAGTGCTGGTGAAACATGATGTATGGCTAGGCTGGCTGTTGGAGGTGGTAAGCTGGGGGATTGGTTGAGTTTTTAAGTGACCAACATGTCACAGGCAAATAACATGCCCCAATCAAGGCCATCTTGGGTGAAGGAAAAAAAGTTGAAGATAATGAAGTAGAAATTAATCTGGGCTCTGCAAGTGTCTGTAGACCTGACCCTTAAAGGGAGAAAGGATATATGAAGAGAAAAGGAGAAAAGAAGGAATAAAAGTCCACAGCTTAGCTGTTCTGAAAGAGGAGGAGGTACCACAACACCCCAAGGTTCCACATGGCTTTTTAGTTCACCTCAGGAATTATGGGTATGAGTGTTGAGCCAAACAGAATGGTGGGCACTGAAATTTCCACAGAGATAGGTGTTGGGCATGCCAATAAGGTGAGGTTTCTTTAATACAAATCTATTTCGTGCATGAGCAAGGTACCACCACAGACAGATAAATGAGCCAGAGAGGAAAAACATTTTCTTTTGGTACCTTCCTCTATTCCTTATTTCACAAAGTAATACAAGATGATAGGGTTTTCAGCCCCCACACTCTTACCCCTCTTCGTCACCTTATACACCACACAGGAGATACATGGGCAGCATTCTTTCTTCCCTACCCTCAGAGATTATACATTTATTCAGATATGTCTGCTGTTCCCAGATTAGCGAGACAGAGCCAGAAACAAGACAAAAAAGGCCTAACTTCCTTACACTCACTCTCGTGCTGCCACTTGTAAAGCACCAGAAGTATTGCAGATCACATCTACAGCCAAGGCCAATGACCACTCTGCAGTTTACCCTGACCGTTTCACATTTCCTGGTTCAGCCCACAAACAGAACATCACCCTCCTCCCATATATACCAAATTTCTCCAATCCATTCTATCCCACGCATACCTCTCATCCTCCTACATGTTTAGGACCACATACCTTAAGGCCTCTTTCAGTCCATTCTTATATCTCCTTATCAGCCCCCCAAGGTAACCTCCCCCCCACCTCTGACACAGATCCTCTTGGTTAGTCCTTATTCACTCATCTTCCACAAGTGTCCAAACCTGGGTATCTCTCTCAATTAAGCTACTTATTATCACATCTCACTCTTACACTGCCATACCCTACACCATAAACCCGCCTTATGATAAATTTCATTTCCAACATGTCCACCCTCTTCCTTTCTCTTGCATTTGGGGACCAAGAGATGCGAATATGCAACACCAATAGGACTACTATCTCTTCAAATGCACTCATTTTTGCACTAAGAGAGAAAAGACCTCTCCTTTCCACACACTCCTTAATGCATCCAGCATCTTAAATCCCTCTTCCACCCAAAGACTCAATATGGATCGCAATATTTCATCCAAAACATCACATCTACTCCAATATATCGAACTGTCCTCAACCTCCTTCAGATCCTCCTCATTAACATTCACAATTAAATCATCCTAACTCACCACCACAACAAACCTCATTACCTTATTTTTGTTTACAATTACTCTCAACCTCATTATCTTACACACTCTCAAATTCTGTAACTGGTTTCAACTACAGTTTCTATCTCAAGTCTGTCACCAGGGTATGTCATCTGCAAATTGCAACTGATTCACTTCCTAAGCCATCCCAGCTATAGTGCTTAACTAGCCCTTGCTCCGAGGCCCCCGCAATTACCATCTTTACCAAACCGTCCATAAACAGATTAACTAACAGTGACATCGCACATCCTTGAAACAGACCCATCTTCAATTGGAACCACTTGCTTTCCCCTCTTCTCCTTGCACCCAACTCACTCTCCTGGTAAAATCTCTGCACTGCATTTAGTAGCTTTCCTTGCACACCATCTATTTCCAACATTCAACAGATGTCTCTATCACCCCTATAATACATTTTCTCCCAGTCTATTAATCCCACATAAGCATTTCTTACAAAAATTTTCAAAGCAAACACCTGGTCTACACATTCTGTACCTCTCCTGAATCATACGGCTCTTCCCAAATCAGATGCTTTGTGCATTTTTGCATACACCTCTATATCTCTGATACCCATTCCTCTAGCAACTCCTATTGAGGGGGTGGCCACAACAAGTCTCCCCTTATCCATATCCTTACATGCTTCCCTTGCATACACTATTCCATGCATTCTTCTGCCACTATTTTCCCTCTAATACTTTTCCACTCTATTTCCCCAGGTCACATGTGATCTTACATCAACTCCTTAAATCATATTATCATACATCCTCCTGTAACTCCTCATTTTGCAGTCTTACCACATGCCCAAACCACCTCAAAGTATTGCGTTTCACCCACTCTACCACTCCACAATTCCTTCCCTTCCATACCACATCATCTATGTTATACCCTATCATTTCTTTCTTCTTTCCATTTATTCATACCACATACTCCCGCAAATAGCTCACTTCCACAGCTTGGATTCTTGAACTCCATGATTCACTCTGTGTCCATGTTTTGCCTGTATTGGTCAGGGTCAGGAGAACTATGCTGTCCCTTAATCCTTCCCTCACTTAATTTACACCTCTACCCTTCATTATTCTATCAAGGGACCCAATGACTCTTCTACCCTGTACTGCTCTCTCCCTTATTTCTCCTCCCATATCATCAAACTTGCCCAAGATAGCTCCCAAATGCTTAATTCTCTCAAACCTCTTCCAGTGTTTGTCCACCCATATCCTCAATGTGGTTTAAAACACTTTCTTCCTTCACTTCACAAGATTTTAGCTCCACATATTTCCATTCAAACATCACTACTTTAATCTTACTCACATATACCTTCACTTGCCTAATCCTGCATACATCATAGAACACGCATACAATATTCTGCAACTCCTCTTCACTCTCAGCAAACAACACATTATCATCCACAAAAAAGCTTGTTACAAGCCACCATACCTCGCCACCACACTCCATATCTCTACAACCCCTTTCCCTAGTTTTGCTTTTATCTCTCATCACTCCACCCACATATAAGCTAAGAAGCCACAGCATTTGATTCCCTACAACCATAATTCACTTTATCAATCAAGATTGCAAAAACATTTCCTCAGCTCCCACCAAAATGCATGCCTCTCTTTTTCACCCTTCTCGCTATCAGGAGTTTAAACAATGACAATATCATTCATCATGTACGTAACTTTTATTCTCACTCTCATAAATCTTGAACTCAATTCCTCAAATTCTTTAACACAATCCCACAGTTCTCTTTCATTACGTAAAATATAATATCAAGTCATAGCAGCCACTTCCACAAAATATGAAATTACACCAAAATCAGACACAAGACATATTATAAAGATCATGAGATATATTACAGAGATCATGAGATATATATGGCTATGAAAAATGTGATAGGTCTATAAAGTTCCAGATACTGCATATGTATTATACATTTTCTCATTCTCATAACAAAAAATCTCTAGAAACCCCCTCAGGCATAATTATAACATTATACATATGAAAAACTGAGTTTCAAACACCTTCCATACACTCAATGAAAACAAAAATATTTTCACATCTCCATGAATACTTTATTTCAAATACAAATTCCAAATATGTACATCTGCTAACCAACATAAAGCTAGTTCCTTATGGACCCAAATGAATGTCCACATATTCCTTACGTTACTAAGTATCCATCCTTCGAAACTATTACCATCAATCAAGAAAGGTTGAGATGAAAAAAATCCATTAAGGAAATGCTTATCAGCCACAAATAATATAAAATTTTATGAGAAATATTAAAAAAAATTCTCCCATGTTAATATCATAAGGCAGATTTACTATTTCAGACTTAAGATGTTTTCACTTGTAGCACATAGTTTTATATAATCATATCAATGCAATTCAAGTTATATTCAGCAAGAGATATAAAAAAGTAAAAGCCACTTCAATGCATTATTTACATATAGTTTAAGGTTACCTTCCTGACCTGCCCGATGGTAATCAGGTTACGGGAAGTCCTCTGTACCATGTTGAAGAATTAACAGTACCAAGATATATCAATATTAGCATTTTCCATAATGCAGTTCCTCATTGTAAAGGAAATGTCCCAAAAAGACTTATCTGTTCAAGCTCTTACAAGTATCATTATGCTTTTACTGTGTTTTTAAATTTGATCCTCTACATTCACTTTATAAAATTTCCAGATTAACATGGTGAGTCAAGCATAACCTTGTCTAATGTTATGATTTAAGTTATTTCCTTCACAACAACCATGAGCAATTGCTCCTTTTGGTGCATTTCTTATAAAGTAGAGTTTCATCTCTACCTCAGAGAAAGGTGTGAACAAGGATTTTTTTCTGCCAAAAATGTTATATATATTTTTCATAAACATACTTACTTCAAATCTTTCATTCAAATCAAAAGCTATAACAGCAGAGAATTCTATATTTTGACTATGCCCATGTCTTTGCCAGCTTGCAAGGCTGGTGCTATGGGAAAGAGCACTAAAAATATCTAAGACATAAGTATTGTAAATCTGATATTTGTAAAATATGGTATAAAAAGATTTCTACATTCTGATTTTGTTAAGTCCATGCCTATAGGAGCCTGAAGAGAGGGTCTGGGGGTCAAGATACTAAAAAATCTCTCTGACATAGACAGCATGTCTGCAACCATCAACAGGACATCTTAATTTACAAAGCTGGGTGGAATTCATTAGAGGAATAAAAAAATGTATGCAACTAGCTACTACAGATCACACTCGAATAGGAGTTCTCATACGTGAGAAAATGTATCTTAAATGGAATAAAAGGAACACAAGCAAATGAAGGATGAATGGAGAAGACAATGCAAGCTTCCAATATCATAAAATTCCAGAGTAATATTTCAAGCGATTGGAATAGTTGTATGGTACATGGATCATGCTATGATATAGAGAATAAGGTAAAAGGATATTTTCTACAGAGAATTCTGAAGAACAGGTGAGGAAGAACAAACATGAGAGAATGTAAGTGAAGACAGGAGTGAATGGGTATGAAAAGTCAAGAGAGGAATAATATAAAAAGTTTATCTACATCAGCTGGGAAAGCATCCAATCTGGTCAAGGCAGTATTCTGTTAATCAAGTACCTACATCTTTACAATAAAACTTTTAAGAAAAACCAATCATTGTGAAAGTTATTGAACAAATTTATAAACTTTACTGTTAGACAAGTGTACTAAACACTAAGAAAACATGATGCAAACTATGAGATGTACTGTAATATACAGACCAAAAATGGATCCGAGATTTCCATCTGAAGGCAGAATGATGGTGTGTGCATCTAAGCCTCTCTAAAAATAATGAAAAGTAACCAAAAGCACATCACATCACTAATAAGTCTGAAAGTACTATAGAAAGCATGGCAAACAAGAAGATGCTTGCATTCACTAGAAAAGAAATTTTTGGATATTACAGCTAAAGTGCCATCGCCATACAGCACTTACAGTATCTTTAATAGCCAAATTATTCACAAAGTCTGAATAATACATAAGTATCACTGACACACAAAAATCTTCAAACTTTTGTGTAAATCATTAGAAAAATGATAAAATCCTAACAAACCATAATCTACACTTATATAAGTAAACATTTATCTCATGTTTGTCCAAAAATGATGAATATAGTAAAATCTTGTTAAACTGCAAATACATTACTTAGAATGATTATGTTCATATATGTACAGTAACTTTACTACACAAGATTAGCAGCCCCCAAATCATGAGTCTGTCACTCATCTAATCACTACTATCATAGATGACTTTTGATATATTCAATTTTCAATTTCTTTTATTGTATGTTTTTGCCTTATCAACAGTTATACTAAGATTTCTTGTGACTCATCTAATCACTACTATCATAGATGACTTTTGATATTTTCAATTTTCAATTTCTTTTACTGTATGTTTTCGCCTTATCAACAGTTATACTACGATTTCTTCTCAACTCTCAATGAAGATGAAATGTGCATGGCTAGCCATTACCTCTCCTGCCACCCCTCTCTATCTGTTACTCCTTCATACAGAGCAGGAGTAATCAATAATTTTCCTGCTAACATCTGTTTCTTTTACTTCTAATTTCCCTGTAGTTCATCTGTTTTTAGCAAACCTTTTTTGAGTTCCTACATCAGCCAGTACTAGTCACCAACAACCTCTCTCACCAACTCCCCAACTTCTCACTTACCAGGCCACAGATTCCAACTCTCTCCACTGCTTCTCACACTTCAAACTGTTAATTCATCCTTGCACAGTCATAAATAATAAATACATGACCAAGTCAGTAGCTACCCAAATATTTACTCAGTGTGAGTTTACAAAAAGTAGAGCAAGCTTACCATGTAGCCTATAGAAGTAAGGAAAAATTATCCTTCTACTTGAAGCACCTAAAGGTCTGCACCCACCTTTTTGAAAATGAAGAGTTTAGATCTTTGTGAAGAACACATTCTAAGCAGGGAACCCCAATACTATTCACAGTACTGTTATGTGAGCTTAGACCTTTGTGAAGCGTACATTCCAGGCTGGGAACCCCAATTCTATTCAAAGTACCGTTAAAGTTTACGTGTTGGTACTGAATTAGGTTCTACTGTTAATACTGTAGTTCAATTTCAATTGCTGTGTTGCCATTATTTTCTTGTCTTTATTTCTCTTATCACAAACATTTAAAGATAATCAGGTTGCAACATATATATGAGGAAAGTACTATAACTAACCAAACTCGAGCACCTATGATGCGATTTTGCCGGAGGCAGGGCCAATAGAGTGTGGTGCTTACAAGCTACCTTCCTTGATTCACAATGTTGTTTGTCTTATAAAGCCACACACTGTCAACAATTGTCAATTTTAGATTGCTTAGGTAGGATATTTCCTTCTGCTGTCTATCCAATTTCCTTTTACAGGTGAGTAATTGTACTAATTTTTCTAATACATCTCACAACAGTAAAGCTTATATTTATATCGTCTGAATACATCATACTTTAAATATAAAGTGTTCTAACTGCTTCATGTACTCTACATCCGAATTGCCCTAAGCCACCCGACATACACACTGATTGGCAATGAGGTATCCAAACATTTATGTCCATTCCATCTGGACATCTACATGAAAGGGATCTATGTAGCTACAGCTTCAGTGCATGGGAAAGAGTTTCAAGTACAAATCACAGTGATAAAAGTATGCATCAAATATGTTGATCAGAAAGTAGGGGTATTGCAAAACACATGCTTTCAGCACAAGGATACCATTAAAAAAACTTTCACCACAAGGATACCCTTAAACATATTGAGAGTGGATATGTATAAAAACTCTGTGCATTTCATTTGGATGGTCTAGGACTTAGAATGAGAAAATGAAGGCAAAAAATAGAAGTTCAAAAATCAAGGAGAGATAATGAACTTTCAACAAAATTTTGAAGAAAATGTGGCATAACTGAAATACAAAATGAGTTTGATGTGATATGGTTGCACCTACAGTTTTCATAAACAAAAGCAGCTGTAGAGAAATATGGAAGAGTATATATGCTGTGTGGGAAGTGTAACAGCAAACTGAAAAAAATAATAAGTAAAAGCAGCAATTTCCAAAATTCACAAAAAGTCATGAAAGAAACAATAAAATCAGGGATTCAAAAAAGAGCTGGTACATAATATAATGAAAACAAACTAGACTCTTTACAGTAAAATGAGTTTGAAAAGAATAACAATCTCCTCTACAAAATGATTAAACAAAAGCTGAAAGGAGGTATACCTGAAAAGTGATGGTAATCTACCAAAAAATGGTAAGAAGGGATGGGAATGATGACCTATGATCAGGCTACTGGTTGACAAGGACTAAGATTATGTACATGCCAAACAAGCAAGTAGGGAAGAAGGGCATTACCAAAAATGCAGGGAGAGAAGCAATGCAAATGAAAAATAGTATAGCAATGGAGGGGAAGAGCTGAGATGAAACAGCAACTGAATGGACAAGTAGTGTATGGCGATAAGGAAACAGTGATCAGGCAATATGGCTTACATTTAGTGACTATTATTATATAAGTGCCTGAATTTAATGATGAGTCACCATATAAAAATAAAACGTAGTAATACTATAAAAATTGCAGAACACACCTGTGATAGTTAGATTCACAGTAAATTAATGACTAGTGCCCTTCTAGATGTAAGGGATGAGGATGATTAAAAAAAAAGGAGAAAATGTTTGAACAAGATTACTGCATTTACAAGGGCTGTAAAGGAATCGTCACTGAAAAAGGAAAGGAGAGCATATAGTGCACAAAGGAATAAGAAGATGCATGTGTGAACAAGATGAGCAACATGTGTAGGGATCAGTCTACAAGGGAAAACCTCCACTTGGTGGAAAAAGAAAATCAAAAGTAATAATCATTCAGGTTGGGAGTGAGAAAGCCTCTCACTCCCAACATTTAGAGCAGAGTAATGCAAAGGAGGAAGGACTAAGTTGTTCTGACAGCTCTGTGGAATCAAAATCTAGTCTGTGTTAAAGTTCACTGCATGAAGACATAGTAGATCCAACTGTAATGGATGGATGTGAAACTCCAGGATTCCTCTGTACAGAAAGGTAAAAAATGAGAGCAGTTTCAACAAAATCTTTGTAGTATAACAAATTTGGTAAAATATAAAGAATGAAAATATCATGGAATGTAATGAAAAGCCCAGTATATACTAAGTGTCTATTGAGATGGTGTAGGAGTAAAGATCATGGAAAATCAGAAGCTATAAAAAAGCTATGAAAGAATACTCATAAGTAAGAAGGGAAGATGGAGATCAAAATTGTCATGGGATGATGCTTTGAGTTAACCAATATAGGCTGTGCACATGAGGAAGCTGAAGGAATGATAATCCATTTAAACATAATTACAGAACCCTATAACCTCTTTTATGGGGCTCTAGCGCCTTTAAGGCATTTCCAGTAACCTGGAATGATGGATTCCCTTGAAATGATAAGTTCTTTGACATGGTTGTACTTCTCTTCGTCTATTGATGATGAAACAACCTTGCCAAAGGTTACTTTTCACTTGTGGTGTAACAACAAACAGGTGAAGTCCGGTAACACTGATACAATGATAGTAAATATGACATAACTGACAGAGCATGTATGAATAAACTAAGAAGTTGTATGAACTTAGTTCATACTAACTAAACAGGAACAATCAACAATAGATAGGTAAAGAGACAACCCTTAAGAATACTGTAAGTACTTTTGTATTAAGAAAATTTACCATCATGATCATTGATTTCACATCAAACATTACAAAACTGAAGAGCTATACACTGTACATGTCAATCTGCACTGCACTGGTTATGATGATATTCAGCAAAATGCAAAAATCAAAAACTTAGAAGACCTCAGTTATTGACAAATTCAAAAACAATGTTCATTAAAAGCTTATCACTCCATTACACCTGGTTGCAAAATTTTTAACTAACAGCTTTTATGCCCTCATGTACACCTCTAGGGCACTATACACATTCAAAAGGTGCTTCCTCAAGTATTGTTTTACCATACAGCATGCACTAACGTAATGACTAACTTTACAGTGCTGGCATTACATGACAGCGAGAGACTGAGTGTGATTGAATGTGGCCTTTTTTGTCTTTTCCTGGCACTACTAACTTACTTAAGCAATGGGTAGAGATGCTGTTTCCTGTGGGGTGGGGTCGGGTAGTGCCAGGAATGGATGAAGGCAACCAAGTATGAATACGTACATGTAATTATATGTATAAGTCTGTGTATGTGTATGCATCTGTGTGTGTATGGGCATTTATGTGTATATGAGTGGATGGGCCATTCTTCATCTGTTTCCTGGCACTACCTTAAGTATAATAGAATAGTATAGAATAGTATAATAGAATAGAACAAAATATATAGATATTTGTAGCAATTTCCCGACATAGGAAAGCAGCATCAGGAACAGATAAGCAACAGCCCTGCCTATCACATCCACTCTCAAACTATCATGTTTGGAGTACTGAAAAAATCAAGCCCTACACAGCAGTCACCCTTTGTATACCAAAATACTCCAATTTATTTTATTTCATGCAAGCCTCTCACCCAAATGAATGTTTGGGCTCTGATGATAAACCCACTTTCACTCCATACTTCTATCTCTTTTTCAGTCTTCTGTTCCCCTTGCTGCCTGTCCTTCCAACACATATATCCTCTTAGTGTATGTGTGTGTTATGATACACATATCCTCTTAGTCAATGTAACTGTGTGTGTGTATGTATACTGAACTTGTTATCATATATGCTTATTCAAATGTGATCTCAGAAGACTCCTTATTTGTAACATTTTGTAAAATGCTTCCAGAATCATGATATCACATCACAGCTTTTCATAGTTATCAAAATGATGTAAGGTTTATACCTTCATCTGGTAGGCACATTAAATATATGATGACCTGACACTTCTGAAGCATATTCTGTGTCACAATAGGAATGCCAATGTATCTTGCATAAAGGATGAGGAGCTTTTCCAAAATATATTAAAAACTGTGCAAAAGTGAGTCTTCCATTCCTTGTCAGAGTTATTTTTGTACAAAAAAATAAATACAAACATCCAAAAATAAGATCTGTACATAACTGATTCTCAGCCTATCTACATCCAATAAATCATCTCTTCATATTCAGAATTACAATCAATCTTTCACACCATCACTGGTGAGTTTCTTTGGTAATAAACACATCATAGAAAATTAACTATATAGTGAAGATCACTACCCTTACGCCAAGGTATCCCCTTCTTAAAACTATGATAAAAACATGTGGCACTCCTAGTTCTGACACAGAGCTCCTAAAGATCTTGCTATACATTGTTTCATTTGCTGCTTGAACATGAACAAACAGGTTTGTAATGTGAAAAAACTGTATAGCAATATGTAGTACAAAATAGGACAAAGTTTAGTTTTGCGTATGAATTCTGAACACAGTGCATTACAGAATACCTCAACACATGGAAGACAATAACAATATTGCAGTATTACTGATAACTAAATATTACAACAAAAACCTGTGTCTCCTTCCTTAAACAAATGCCTTGATCATGCCATACCCAAATAATGTACCTGAGTCTGCTGTCTACATTATAATTATATATGATTTTTTAAATAGAAAGCAGGGCAGACATGAAGACATTCTATCATTCAAAGTACCATAATTATGTTCAGTACTATATTATGAATAGTGATCCTTAAGATTGGTTTCTGCTGAACAAAATTATGAAGTTTTAAGACTGATATTACAAAAGCTACAAACAATCAGGATTCATCTTTTTCTGGATCTAGGCTGATCAAGGTAACAAGTTTTACAGGATGAGAATCATGCAGTCACTGCTTCAGCATATCTCTCAAGGCCTTCCACAAATCAGGGGTTTGTTTTGTCATTATTATTTAAAGCTGTAGTTTGCTAAACAAACCATCATAAAATTTATAACATACTTGCCAACATTTATATGACAAGTGTGACTGTAGCATATAATACAAGCAGTAATTTTGATCATATGGTACTTCTGCTACATTTGTCAAGTTTTATCACATAACCAGTGAATCAACAATTACAAGTATATACAGTTATTATTATATACAAGTTTCTAAAGGAACATAGAAATGACTAACAAAAACACTTTATACATTATAATCTACATGCACCCATGAATCACACCAAATTTAATATCTTTTCTTAGATTCTTATACTCATCAGATTTAACTGTACCCAGCACTCTGAAAATCCGGTGACTTAGACTTTATTGCTATCTCTTAGTTGTGTTTTCATAAACATGCTGATGAGATTCGTTACTATATGCCAAGTTTATATGGTCAGTGGCACTGTGGTATACAACCAATTCCTCTTTGTTATAAGAAAAAAACTACTGAAAAGATTAATAATTTAGTGACCCACATGCACACTTATACACACACACACACACACACACACACACACACACACACACAAACACATACACAAACACAAACACAC
>JAUUDZ010465344.1:0-12036 GCA_032361705.1 Panulirus versicolor | reverse complement strand
TCCCTCAACCCTACTGTACCTAATAACCTTGCTCTTATTCACATTTACTCTCAGCTTTCTTCTTTCACACACTTTACTAAACTCAGTCACCAGCTTCTGCAGTTTCTCACCCGAATCAGCCACCAGCGCTGTATCATATATTCTCCCCATAAGTGATCGCCGTTTCTTGCATTATCGAAGTAGTGCTAGGAGCAAACGAAGAAAGGCCACATTCATTCAAATCCATTCTCCAGCTGTAGTGTGTAATGCGCCGAAACCGCATCTCCCACTACACAACCAGGCTCAAACATACCTTTCCATGGTTTATCTCGGCCGCTTCACATGCCCTGGTTCAAACCACTGACAGCATGTCGACCCTAGTATACCACATCGCTCCAATTCACTCTATCCCGTGCAACCCTCTCACCCTCCTGTATCTTCAGGCCCCGATTACTCAAAATCTTTTTCATTCAATCCTTACATCTCTGATTTGGTCTCCCAGTCGTCTTTGTTCCTTCGAAGTTAAAGTATCCTAGATCTTTCATTGATAATTATCTTAAGGTGGCAAAGATATTTTACAGAGTGAACCCCAAACCTCCCTTTCATACCAAGAACCTTATAGTTCTCCCTTTTAGTGATAATCTCATGTTACTCCCTAAATTGCTTAAATCCGTTAATGTGAATGTAGTTTTGAGCAATAACAATACTACTTCGAATATCTTAATTAAAGACTTGCCAGAAAATTTTGCTGGCTGTGTTTATGAAATATCGTGTAAAAGCTGTAATATGTCTAATATTGGGCAAACTGGTAAGGATCTCTATGTTAGACTTAAGCAACTTGAATCTAGTAGTAGAATAGGGCAAGAATCAAATGCGTTGTCTAATCATGTTAAAAAGTATGACCACTGTATTGACTGGAATAACGATAATTCAGTTATTATCTGTAACTACGTGACCAAGAGAAAGAGCAATGAATCTTCTCTTACTAAATACACAAAGAATTGTAACATGAAAATTAGTGAAGGTCTATACAAACTGGATAGTTCTGACGTAGGCAAAATTTTTAAACGGTTCCCAGTCTTGTCCATATAATAAAATTTTATGACAGGCAGGAAGCCAGACCCTAGAATAAAACCAATCGGAAACACTTGCGTAACAATGGCGTCTTAGCTCCACCTCTAGTTTGTATATAAGCTAAATGTTCAAAAGTTTTCTATCTCATTCTTGTATCTCCCGACACGACCTGTGTATCTGGACTACCATAGAGCATTTGACACTGATCCACACAGAAGGTTCGTAAAGAATCTGGATCTTCATGCAGGAACAAGGGAGACACGCCTTCGACTGCGAAAACATTAACTAAGTGAGCGGGAACAAAAGACGAATGTTAAAGTAACCTTCTCAAAAGTGAGTTGGGGTTGCTGCATTGCTCAGTCCTGGGGTCATTGCTCTTCTTGATTTAGTAAATGACTCACCAGAAGACTTGGTACAATGCCAAAATATATTTTGCAGATGATGTCAAGATCATGAGAGAAGTGAAGAGTGATGAGGATTGCATCAGCTTACAGGGGTGATAACGACTAACTTCAAAGTTGGTGTGATACATGGATGATGAACTTCAACTCGAGCAAATGTAAGGTTATGAGTATGGGTGACAGAGAGAGAAGCTTCCATTCGAATATAATTCAACAGGACGTAAGCAGTAGGAATCTGGGTGTGAAGAGGACTTTAAAGTCGACATTGAACCTAATTTGTCTTTGAGCTCTCTGTAAAAGAACTTGCAAAGGGGCAACTTGTTGATGAAAAATATCAGAAGTGCATATAAACATATGGATAAGGAAGTATTCTACAACCTGTTCACATCACATATTAGGCCGAAACTAAAATTTGGTTCTTGCATTTGGTCATTGCAATCAAAGAAACACAAAAAATCAATTGAGTTCCAGAGGAGGCAACAAAAATGTTATCACAATTAAGAAAGCTGAGTTAGGGTAAAAATGTTGCGGCCATAAATCTATCTGCAGCGAACAGAAGGAGGAGTAGAGGATGACTTGATCAAAGCCTATAAGTTGTTAAACCAATTTGACGATGTCAACAGTCAATTGTTCTTCGAAATATGCAAAGACAGAAGATGAGAGGTCGTAACATGTTAATAATCAAACATGTTATCAGAGAAGACGTAAAGATGTACTTTTATAAGTGTACGGAATAAACACAACAAACAAAATGCTGCAGTTGTGAATACTGACAGTGTACAACAGTTTAAAAAGTTGTTTGTTACAAGAGAAGCTTTAGAGATGGGGTCCCACTTGCATAAAAGTCCCCTCTACGTACTTTACAAATAAGTAATCTTACAAATACTCAAATACACCTACTGTTCAATATGAACAAAACATCCCCATGACGAGTAACATCTTCAGAAATAATTGCTGAATTACGATAAACTTTGTACGAAAAGCCGATGAAAAGGTTTTGAAAAACACCCGAAACTAATACGAACTTCCGTTTTAATGGCAGATTAATCCGAATTTAATGGCAGATTAATCCGAATTTAATGACAGATTAATCCGAATTTAATGGCAGATTAATCCGAATTTAATGACAGATTAATCCGAATTTAATGACAGATTAATCCGAATTTAATGAAATATTATGAAGAACCCGACGGGACTGATCACCTTGTGAAAGACCTTTTTCACTCGTCAAGTCGACCCATTAAAATCTTCAGATGTACATCATCAGTGTAGGTGAACCGCTGAAGTTTGATGTCTGCTCTTCAGTAACGTAGTAATCACATACGAGTAACTATTATAACATTATCTGGACGTCTCACTCTGCAGTTGCAAGAGGGAGCCATCTCAACTCACACGCAAACGGCACATCAGACTAAACCAACAAGTTGTCAACCAGTGGAATGCAGTGTACATATGAAAATACGTAACCACATGAATGCGACGATACGAGTCTTGAGCACTATAGTACGATCCTTGAACGTGACGGTACGAGTCTTGAGCACTAAAGTACGATCCTTGAACGTGACGGTACGAGTCTTGAGCATGACGATACGACCTTAAAGTACGACGGAACAACTGTTGAACACGACAGTGCGACCCTTGAGCATGGCGGTACAACTCCTGAACACAATGATGCGACCTTGAACCACAACGGTACGATTCTTTGGTATAATGGCATGACTTGACCCTACTGGGTATCATACCCAAAGGTCGTGTCGTCTTACCAAAGGGTCGTGCCACTGTGCTCAAGGGTCGTACCTCTGTGCTCAAGAGTCGTGTCGCTGTGCTCAAGGGTCGTTCCACTGTGCTTAAGAGTCGTGCCACTGTGCTCAAGGGTCGTACCACTGTGCTCAAGGGTCGTGCCGTTGTGTGTCGTGCCGTTGTGTGTAAGGGGTTTAAGCAATGTACCACAGCCAACTCGCTACAAATCCCTTAAACTATTTACACGAGAGGAACTAAACCCATTCTAAACCTGCGAGTTGTGGGTCGACACAGGACAATGAAACTGCTCATCGACCATTAACCTGTTGCTAGGCGACTCCAGACACACATACACAAACGACTTCCCACGGAAATGTTCATAGGCACGCACCTCCCATCCACCACAGAAATCCAATCGACATAATTCGAATCCTCATTCAACCTATGGCTTATAATATTTGGCTCAAGGCCCACTCGGATGTTGACAGCCAACGCCTCACCCACACAACTGCCGAAGGTGAGTCAGGGAACAAAAAACCACATATAATGTCACACGACAATTTTTCAATGGACATTAACTTTCTCCTGTCAGTCTGGTATCTAACAACGAATATAGCGGAAAATAAACTGCAAGGATCTATATAGTATCAGAGGGACTTAGGACTCCACATTGTATATACGTAACGTCGCCAGAGCTCCACATCAGGAGGATTGTAAAGGATAAAAGGTGTCTGATGGAAAATCTTATACAATTAAGTACGAGGATGAGGTCGTGTTATTCAAAATAAATCACGACAACATAGCCAAAACTAGAAGATGCTTCTCAAATTTGGTCACCGCACTCAAAAAGATGGTACTAAAATGAATAGATCAGAGTTAGAGTGAGAATTCAAAGGCCACACATTTCCCTTCTATGAAAGAGACAAGAGCAAAGGGTGATTTGATCGCAAGTTCTTGACCAGCTTGACGATGTGGGCATTAAACAGTTCTTTAAAAAACATAGAGTAGTAACCAAAGGCCATCGTACGATACTAAGGGATTAATAATGATATGCCTCCAAGTGCCACGATCCAGCACAACTTAGGGAATGTGACCAAACACAAGTTCGTAAACAACAACGACATCATAAAGTCCAGCCACGACCCAAGGAAGCTAATGGTCATGGAAGCCCTTTTCATACGAGGATTTTCTCTTGTCCTTAACAGGCAAGTGGAATCGTGTATTATGCTCAGCCTTTACAGCCAGCCAGCAGCTCCCAGGCAAGAATAAACAGAGCACGGAGCGGATCGCCGTGGTGTACCGGGTGGCGTTACTGACCGTCATGTATGCTCCTGCCGCCTGGGATCAACCTCGGACAGGTTCGACTCCTGGTCGCGGTAGCTGATCCACAGTCCACCCTAGCTGTTCATCATCCTTTAGGGGAAGGTCGATGAAATAGGTACCTGGCGTAGGCTATGGTGTTTGGGTAGGATATATACACTGGAGTATAGTCATGGAACGTATTATAAGACGCGGGGCAATTTAAGTGTAAAACTCTCTCACCGTAACACACAAATAGTAACCACATGACGGCCAACGGGAAGACGCCATTCCCTAAGCTTGCTACTTTTACGTCCGCCTAACACAGCTTACGGTAAAGAGCCATCTATGTAGTATTTTGCATACATGAAGGAGGTGTTTAAAGATTTTCGATTGGTGATCATAACTTGAGGCTAGCGGCTTTGATGACTTAGGTGGTTCTAAGTGACACATGAGAGGTCAAAGCAGCCATAAGGAGCACTAAGGTCATCATCAGTGCTGGACAAGATCTAGTCTTCACAAGACATTTATAGACAGTAATCTGTAAATGCTTTATGATACAGCACAGAACAATAACTGAACTATGCGTTCAACGCTGTTAGCATATCATTCACACCTGTGGCATGTCCAGCGCTCCTACGACACGTGACCCACGCCTTTCTACAGCACTATACGTCACAGATGCAATACACGTCACACAAAATGCATCACGTTTACAACTGTCCCAGTCGAGCAATACTGTGTGACGCATATGACGTATCTCACACATCTGTAATGGGTCTCACAGCTGAAGCTTATGTCTCGTACTTGAAACACGCGTCCGGCATCGAAGACATGTGTCTCAACGTTCAATAGCCCGTGTCTTGCAGGTGGTAGCATGCCCCTTAAACATTTATCATCCAACTTATACATGTAACAAGTGTCTCGTTCCATGTTTTATGTAGCTTACAGCTGTTGCAGACCGGGATTCCCACCTTGCAGGTGTCGTACTGAAGCTCAGCTAAATGTAGGTTTGTTCGTGTGTGAGTATTACAGATTCTGACGGTAAGTGAGCGTGCAGATGTGTCGGTATAGCTTCTCGTCCTTGATGCTAGAGGTGTTCGAGTGTGTTAACGTGAGATATCGCTCAATCTCTCATTCCATACATTCAGGTTGCTAAGAGTAAAAGGTATCTCATAAATAATCCAATTACTGCATCGCGTCCAGAGAAGCCATACGATGATGAAGGGGAAACAGAAAGACAAACGAAGACTCAAGAGAAGACGAGGTCACCCGGCGTCTGGGCTCCCGCATGCGGCTATGAAATATTCCCGCAGTGCCGGACGCCTCAACTTTCCGACCGTCACTGCGGTCCAAAAAGATTATATTAGACTTCGTCCTCCAGCTCGCGGAGGTACTCGTCCCACTCGCCTGGCTCGTGGGAGGCTCCGAGGCAGACCGACTCTGGGTTTTGACAGGGGACATTCTTTTTCCCCCTGACGAACTTTTGCTTTGCACATAATAAGGAGACAAAAAGAAAAGGTGTTTCAACTATGTAGACGAAGTGAGTATGGAGGCCGTAGTCTGGCTGTGGCAGCTCAGCCTTGCCACCTTACCACTACCACCACCACCAACACGCCAACCAGTACCACACCTCCTCCGCCCGGGCTGTTAACTACCCTGAACTATCCTAAACACCGCTTGACTCTCGTGACAGCGCTCTACAAGGCTTTAATAAGAGCAAATACAAACTAATTTGATCGACCCGGTCACCTGGGCAGGTGTGAGGATGGAGGAGAGAATCGGCAACGTCCATCCTCATAAATTAATATAAATATCGACTCCTGGAGCGGCAGAAGTCATTGTGCGCCCAGTCACCGCGGGAGGAGGACGCTCGCTCCTGCGTCCTACCTGTGTCGTGCACCTGGACGTATGTGTGTGTGTATCTCAAGTTCCTATACTGGTGGTCAACACTGGGTATCTAACCCACGTCCCTACCTCCTTTTTATAGTGGTTAAGTGACCGATACTCCATATACCATTACCGAGGACTTGTGATCGCTGTAGTTGGTGCTGGTGTTTGTCGTGCGTTTTCCTCTGTAAACAATACCTGAGAGAGGGGCTGTGGTCACTGCAGGTAGCCGATGGTGACCCCACGGACCGTCTGAGTGGTTTTCGAGCCAAGTGGCTCAACACATGTATCCAGGCCAGTGAAGAGAAGGGTCTGGCTGTGAGTGTGTGTGTGTGTCCGCGTGGCCTGGCCGGGTTTGGGGTGAGCTAGGCAACGCAAACGTTAAGACCCGTCGCCCGCCTTAGTTTACTGTGGCAAGCTGGTCGTCCATTAACACACCTTCGCTGGTGACTCAGCGAAGTCGTTTACATTTTTTTTCCCCCTTTCATTTTCTCTCTCTTTATCCGTGCCAGTGACTATTACCTGCGTCATGTGGAGGGTAGTAATTACGTAAGGTATTCCTCATCTGGTGACCGCTGGATGAGAGGATTACCCCCAAATTGGGTGACTGTAGACTGAAGGATTATCTCTCTCTGACTCGGTGACGACTAATGAAAGGAATTATCTTCTGGGAAACACTAATTATGAGACATCCAGCAGCAGGTGACCACTGAAGCCAACAGATAGTCAGCATGTAATTATTCCACTGTTTATGTAGATCAATACAACAACGAAGTCTGATGAACACATGACCTCCGCTCTGATAACCCTCCCTCACCACACCAAACCCCCAGGCGCCGCTGGAGGGAAGAATTACATTATTTAGCAGCGATCCATAAAGCAGCATGACCGCGGTCGTACACAGGGCTTGATCGCCAAGCGATGGTACCCAATGCTGTGGGTAAACTGTTTAGTGTATTTCTGCGACATTAACGAAACACCGAGAACCATACAATGAATATCACTACGCTTCCTAGTCTTATACTTATCATGTGTGTTGTGCGATCAAGAGGGAGGCAGTATACTCGTGTGAACGGTGCGTCGCCCGTATGAGAGGCACCACACTCGTGTGAGAGGCGCACCTTGCCCGTGTAAGAGGCACCAGGCCTGTGCGACAGGCACCGCGTCCGTGCGAAAGACGTTGCGGCCATGTGAGAGGAACCACAGCCGAAAGCAGGACCCACACCCGCAGAAGAACAAGCACCATATCTGCGTGAGAGGCACCACTGTAACGTGAGAGGCATCAGACCCATGCGAATGCGAAGGGAACGGTCTTGTGAGGACTGTGCCGATGCGAAGTGCATCGCGTCCTTGTCAGGAGCAGGATACCCATGTGAAGGATATCTGGCCAGTGTAAGAAACAAAGAGCCTGTGTGAAGGGCATCCCGCCCATGCAAAGATCACGGCACCCGTGTGAGGGGCAGCTCGCCTGAGCAGAACAACACCATCTGCGTGAGGGGTACTATTCCCGTGTGAGGGGCACCCCCTGCCGTGGACTTCTGTATCATGGAGATGACGTGGGCGTAGCAACGGCATCATATCTCACTTTAATGCAAGTCTTCAGCGAGATCTCCCGCCTCTTCAAGATGGGGATCTGTCTGGACACAGGTAGGTGGCTTGTTTATGGTCTAACTCTCGTAGGTGGCTTGGTCAAGGTCTGACTCAAGTAGGGGAGTGACCTGGGCTTTGTTAGACACGGTTTGTGGTTCCACCATAACGGTAGTAAGTATGGCTCAATGGTAATGGTTTACTTCAGTTAGGGTGGCTTGGTGACGAACAGAAAAACGAGCTGGTTCAGAGCATGTGAGTTGACTCGGTCAACACGATTATGTTGGTATAAAGTGGTCATAAACAGGTAAGATGGGGTAGGGATGGTCTTTGTTTACCATTAAATTCCTCCATTTGCAAGTCGTCAAAAGGGCAACGGTTGCAACTCGACCTTTTACGTGGATTGATATGTGATTATGCACCTAAGGTGATGATCCTGTCACGAGCGATACTTGGGACTGTGATCGCTGTTGAACTTGAGTGCCAGTAGGCCTATCCGTCAGGAGGCTCCGTCGGCAGTGGACGTTCTCGACATACAACAACGTCACCGTGGGACTGGTGGAGTGTGGAGCCTGACGTCATCAGTTATGCTAATACTACTCAAAGAAGTTTGCTCGGTAGCGGGGTCAATAAGGGCGGTTGAGATCTACTATGGTTTGGTTTCGTATGATGTTGCGTCTGACCGCGTCCATGTTATATTTTCTGCACCAGTAAAGGAAAAGCACAGTTGCTGGTGTGTGTCCGTATCAGGTTATGATGAGGATGTATCACATCAAGGGTTCACACAGGCCACCTCGTCAGACAGTCCATGCAAATGGAAATATTTTTCATTTCCACTCTCTCTCTCTTCTATCTATCTTTCCATCATCAATACATCTATTTATCGAACGATTAATTACAGCTAAAACTACTTGCAAATGATCCACGTTCAACAGCCTTATAACTGGTGACAGGAAGAAATAAAGATTATCAATAGTATTTTCTACAGCCAGCAGAAGGCAGTGAGACTCAGCCAGTGTTATGTGAATGCGTTTGTAAATGTGTAGAAACTGACACCTATTTTGGCTGCTGATAATTCACTTGATAGCTACCCATCTTGCCACCTAGATTCAGATGAAACAGACTTTTGGTAAGCAGAGTGTATGTTCAACGAGATGTCACTAATATATTCAAGTGTCTTTCCACTGCTATATTCTGGACGAAACACCTTGTCTTTTATCCTGTGTGGTTAGCTTATCAATTGCGTTTTTAAATCAGGGGATAGTTGGGTTTTAATTGAATTGTTCTGTGGTAAGACTAAATATAAAACGAAGTCAAGAGTGGAGGATGTTCAACTTTTATAGAACACCATCATTCCAAAGTTCCGTGGTAGGACTCCCTCCAGTTGTTTACTCGTCCTGCTCATCTTTCAAAACACCTACTGGTCCCTGTGTCCCTCTGGTCTCACATTCACTGCGTAAACCACGCGTGCATTGAAAGGTTCGTCTCTCTCAAGCATTGCATTATGATATATTCACACATCCAAAATATCCTTCTTTCGTAATTAGACAAACTATTTGCCCTTTGGCCCAAAGCCTCATTAGTCGTCTACATATTTCACTGTAAGAATAGATCTGTAACTATTTAGACTTTTTTGGGCAAAACTTATAAAGAGAAATATCCGTTCGTTCTATTACTGGTTTCTCCGAAAAGGTCAAATATATGTTGATCTAGACAACTACTACTTCAAAGCTCTTCATGTGAAGTGTACGTTACTCTTATGAACCATTGGGCCGATGATCCTGAGGTGGCCATACAAAATATAGCTTTGTATCAAGACTTGGCGGTCTACTGATGTTCACATCTAAAGTGATTTCACAGACTTGGGGTATGTCGGGCACGGCTGGCTTTGCCAAGGTTAGCTCGCTCAATGAAATTTGTGTTAGACATTAGTATTTTCTGAAGTAATAGCAAGCCTTAATTAAGTATAATAATGATAAAGGTCGTCAGCAGTGAACATAACATTTGCCATGAACTGGTTATACAACTACTTGATGAACTGTTTGTTTATGTCATGAAATCACTTTTTTTAGATAAGATAAATATAGGCGTCTTGCGCCTACAAAGCACAGTTATTGCAGGACTTATCGGTATGAGGTATTACCAGATTACGGCAGTTTACGAGTATTAATTAGAATGATAATCGGGCGGCTATCATTTGGCGTGAACCCCCGCCGTGATATGCATACTAATTGCTCCGAATGAATTTTGACAAGCGTGTTTGGGAGAGGCTGTTGTTGTGAGCGGAGCCGAGGATGGTTTGGAGGTGTGTTTACGTGCGAGCCATGTCTCTGTTACCTGAGCTGCTCCAGCTAACAGCTGACTTATTTCAAGGCAAAAAGTGATACTAATTCGAGTAACGTGTTTACTGCGGGTTTATGGAAGTGGTGTCGATATTACACTCAAATTCAGTCTACATATAACGCTTATGCAATGTTTGTGGCGAAGGGTAGAGTGAGGTACAGGAGACATGGGAGTATCATCGCTAAATGAGCTAGGCTGCAGAAAACTTGCTGCTTTTCAGGACGCAGAGGGAACTCTACCACCCCAGATGTTATCTAGACTTCCCGATTCACTGGAATTATTCCCGCAAATTTAGTTACGATGGTGATCGTCGATAACAGCCATTATATAAGATGGTCACCCTGAGTTGTGAGGTTTATTGTTTTTTGTTGACTGGCAACTGTTGAGAACGACGTTATGGTTCTTGAGGCACAATGATTTGGTCTTTGATCTCACTCTGACGTTTCAAGTCATAATTTGTGACATACCATGCCCAAGGGTTGTAAACGTCATGCTTAAGGGTTATACCAGTCGTACCCAGGAGATTAGAGCACAAAGTCCTTGCTAAACGCCGGTAAATTCGAATCCCAGGGACGCCCTGTGTATTGCAGATCAGACGACAACGTTTGTAAAAAGAAAAAATAGAAAAACTCAGATCTTCATTTTGGCTCGGCTCTCACGCAAATGAAACAGACTTGCCTCTTTGTTCGCAACAAAACAAATTACTGGGCAATTCTTATCCTCTATGCACGCACGCATAACCTGCTTTAATTCATAATTTGTGTCCAGATAAACAATAGACAGACACTGTCACAGTTTGTACGATACCTACAAGCGTTCATCTGAGGTATCACCAGTGCACTCACCACTACAATACACGAGAGTGTGCCCATAAACTACCATAAAGTACGTATAGGCGTCCGGTGCAAGACTGCCGCCATGCAGCAATAACGTAATGGCGACAAACAATACCATCATCAGAGGCAATGAAGATAAAAGCTCATTATGATGTTACTAACGGCATAATTAAAGGTCACACATTAGCGGCACTATGATTTATGTTTTAGCAACTGTTTGTTGGCTGTGTGACGCTAATGGAATGAAATTACAAGCAATTATGCTACAATAGGACCCACAGTTAATGCTTTCAGGGTTTGTATCTACGAAGTGGCAATGACAATAGACAGATTTAAGGTAGAGAGGAACCACATGCATGGTGAGGGTGTATGTGGACTTGGATCATCCTTAACCCCTGGGGAAGGCTGTTAAAGGTGAATAACCAGCCAACCTACGTGGCAACGACTCAGCCAGAGGAAGTGGAAGCCAGGGGAAGCGGGCAAACGCGGTGCATGACCAGCACGTAATATTGAGCAGAATATTGAGTTTGGATTTTTTTTTTCCCCAACTTCTTCACTGATGAATGAGGTAACTCAGTCTTCAGTTCAGTTCTGTAGTCAAGTGATTTAATGATTCAGGATGAACTTTTTGTTCTTCCACTTATTGAATTTTAGGATTCCATTTTCTTACGTACATAACTACAGTGAAAGAATGAGTTCTTTCATAAATTCATAAATTCTCTTCTCATAACTACAGTTAATCCTTAAGTGTTAGAGGAAAGTCCTTGAGTACGACTGTGCGGTACCACACTTGCATATAAATGCCCCTGACCTTCATCCTGACCCTTTAAGGTCAAGTGTAAGCCCATGTTACCCATACCCAAAAAGCGTACCGTTGTTGCCTAAGG
>JAUUDZ010465312.1:0-12037 GCA_032361705.1 Panulirus versicolor | reverse complement strand
AGGGATATATATATATATATATAAATATATATATATATATATATATATATATATATATATATATGCATGTATGTGGGCCATTTTTTTGTCTTTCCTGGCGCTACCACGCTGACGTGGGAAACGGTGATCAAGTATTTTATATGTATATATATATATATATATATATATATATATATATATATGTTGAGAGTTTGGCAGTTTCACTGATGTGTTCATATACTTACACGTCACATTTTTTTGATAGTTTTGCATCTACACTGGAATTATTTTTCTGGACAGACGTTAAGAGTAAAGGTAGCACAGTACAATGGGCGAACTTAGGTAAAGGAAATTGTAATCCTGAATATCATTTTATGTATTTGATACTTTTATACTCCTATGAATGTTAATACCCCTTTCCATTTTCTATCAACCTTATGAAGCAGATGTGGAAATGAATGAGTTATCCCTGTTTTGAATTATGTAACAATTTTCTGTCGACCAGAACAAAGTATTAAAATAGATATGTTACCCTTTTTGTGACTGTGTAACCTCCATTTTCTGTCGTTCATTCGAAAATTCACGTGTTCTATATCGTCTTATTTCAGGGGAAACTTATGTATATGTAGTTTGCTTTTGTCTGGTTTTTGGGTTAATTATTGATGGAATTCATGCTTAAGTATATGATGCTGACTGTAGCATGTAGTATGTAGTAAATTTTCCTTACCAACAGAAAAGAATGATATTTTCTTGAATGAAACTGTTATTAACAGAGGCCATCTGAGAATCAAAATGCTTAGTTTTGTTCAGTTTGATATATTTTATGAATTATTGTGACTACACATCTAGGTTAGACAATCGAATTTCACCATAATAAAGAAGAAAAAGTACCTTTAGCCAGTTGTATCAGATATCACTTTTATTAAAACATTAATTTCTTTTAACTTTTTAGGATCACTAATGATGTTCACTGGAAACATATACGGTGTCATCCGTCTTAGTTCCGCATACCTTGGTAACGTATGTTTATCCTTGCAACACGTGTGACACCATCTAATGCACCTAACCTCCATTGTAACGTTACCATACGTGTATCGTAACGATATTTATGGTACTATCTGCCTCTTGTATCCACTTTGATAATGTTACAATGTAGAATAGACTACTGACTATGTGACTTTTGCTTCCTTATCCCTGAGAAGCTGTGACCTGCTTACCAGGATATTTCCTTGGTTGTCTTGGTGGAACAGAGTATCCACATGAACGTGATACATAGGTGGCACAGTTTATCCTTAGAGTGTGTACATTTTGTTGTAGTTAACCATTATATCCATTAATAGTATTTGTTGTGATGGAACGATGTTTTCACAGTTCTGAGACAATTGTACATATGTATATAGCATTTATATCTTTATGGTGCCAGCATGAAAGATATCTGGTGAAGTCTTCGAGGGTCGATGGAGTGGCCTGTTATGGAACCCATATCGGTGTGTCGCTAAGTCTGTCCTCTGTCGCTAGTGTGTTGTCTGTAGCACATGCTTTGTATAGTGAGGGTCAAGCTTATATCCCCTGTGCCCAATTAGGTGCGGAACAAGAGCAGCAACAGGAGAGGGACGGGCTCTGAACTGTACCCTGAGAGGTGCAGGACCTGAGGAGCTCCTTACCTGTTGGAGCATCTTCTTATCCTGCCTAAGAATCTGCCTCGATGTCTGGCGGGCGGCGGAAACGACAGGTGGCGCGCGGGAGAGGCGCCTCCACCAACAATTACAGCAAATTGATCACGTTGGGGATGCCAGTCTGGGGTTGACACCACGCCTTACCCCGGCTACACCATACTTACCCAGCCCCACACGCATTCCTACCTGCTTTGGATTGGGAAGTACCCCTCCTCTCTCTAGCCTGCCCTGGCTGCTGGTAGTACCTCTTACCCTTTGTTTACGCTGGCTGCTGGTAGGACCTTTCCTGCCTCCTTCCTACCCTGGCTGCTGGTGGAATATCTCCTAGCTTCTGCCTACCCGTTTTGCTGGTAAAACCTCGTCTGCCTCCCGCCTTTCTTGGCTTCTGGTAGAACCTCTTCTTGCTCCGGCTGAGGGGATGAAGCTGACCAAGAACAAATTTTTGGTATAGGAGGAGGGATTGAGAAAACAGATGGTGGAAGATGTGACGAGGATGTTAGTAATGGTTGGGAGTCGTGTGTAAGCTGCTGAGTCTGTTATACATCGGGGCATGGCGTACCTTCCCGCCTGGGGCAACAGAAACCTCAACACTGCATAAGTATCTTTTTATGGCTTGTAGTGATGTGTTGTGCGGAGCGTGTCTGGCTACCATAGCTGCTTGGTAAATATTCCAAGGCGAACTGGTGTTCCTCTGGATGGGAAAAACTAGTGTAGGGTACAGTCAGGTGCCTCATTGGTGAGTACTGGTGTCATAGTCAGGGCAAGACTGGTGCCCCATATCCTCCCAGGCCAAAACTAGAATATTCTCAGGTTTGGTCACCGCATCTAGAGAAGTAAGAGTTCATAAAGAAGGTTCAGAAAAGGGCAACAAAAATGACACCAGAATATATGGTTGCCATTACGAACTGATGACGGTCAGGTTCTTGACGAAGGGGAAGAAATGTGCTAAGAGGCAAGAGGTGAGTTTGAAGGTTAAATAATTGAACTTGGTCTGGCTATTAGGTCCTGAGCTCTTCAATGACAACAGCTGGCAGGGGACATTGAGTCAGACTTGATGTGAATTTCATCCTTTGAAGGAAATCTTCAAGTGCTCGGAGATTCATGTTTCTTTTCTTAATGCAAAATGGCGTTCTTGAATGCTGGAAGTACTAGGGCGAGCCAGTTGGTATGGGCTTGTGTGTCCTTACATGGTTTGTCAAGCCTTGAGGCACCATGCTCGGGGTGTCTGAAATCACTTGATCAGAGGTTAAAACAATGATAAGAAACATGTACTAACTCCAACCAAAGGCTGAAAATATATAGGAAAATTACACATATAGACAGTGGGGCTTGATAAAAGGAAGGGAATTAAGGGAGTATTTTCACACACAATGAGGTGGCAGTCGGCTGATTATAATGATCACATTGGTTAGGATGGGGCTGGTCTTACAGCTGCCTGTACGAACTGGGATGGAGTCGATTTGATTATACTGTAGAGATATATCTCGGGCGTCAGATGGGTGACGGTGAAGAGACTGATGCAAAAGATTCCTCGTGAACTTCCGGATAAGGTCTACATGCAGGTTGCAGAGAGGTGGGAGAACCAGCTTGTTAATCAAGCACCTCTTGACAGATGATGCAAGAGGAACCAAGGGTGATTGAATTCCCTTTTCTGGACCTTTTGTAGTATCCCTTGTGTTGTGTGTAAAGAGGAAGGCCTAGGTGAATTGGGAAGGACGAAAGTTGTGTACATGTTCTTGGGATCAGACGGAGGGAGGGCTAATGTCTTGAGTCTCCTAAGATGTTGAAACGATTGCAGGAAGACTGATAATGGAACCAACGTCTTCCTTCCAGCAGGGGTATAGGGACGACTGGATTAGTATGGGGATGGGACAGCGTTGGTAGCAAGGCTCATGTGCATGGTTTGGCAGAGGGTGACGTGGTTGGCGGTGGTCCAGTTCTGGAGGCTGTTAGGGTGTTGTGGAAGGTGATGCAGTCGAGAGCTGTTGTCACCGGTAATACCAGAGGAAGACTTCTCGCAGTTCTTCTGTCGAGCCATTACATCCATCAAGGCATAATATATAAAGATAAAGAAATACGAGACCTATCATCGTGGCGTGTAGGATGCTATAGTGAAGGACCTGAAGGTGAAGACGGCATGTTGGAAGCGGACAGCCTGACGACGTTCGCCGTGGAATGAGTCTTCTCCGAAGCCCTTGGTTGACGATGGCTGTGTTACGGTTGACCAAGCTGAGAGCTTTGTTAAAGTCATCGAAATGAAGTTTAAAAACATGACCAGACAATGTAATTACCTATTTGTACTGTACAAAGAGAGAGTTTTTACTCGTGTGTGTGTGTGTGTGTGTGTGTGTGTGTGTGTGTGTGTGTGTGTGGACCATGATATACATCAATGTCTTGAGAGTTAATGCTTATAGTACATGGTTAGAGGGCTGTGGTAGACGTTCGGCTGGCTAGAAGTCCCTGACATTTATTTTTGCACTATGAGTGTTTTTGTACGGTTGGAGGGTATTATCTATGTTTATGGTTTTTAGAGTATGTATGGGGGCCATCGGTATGGCTACGGGTCCTTATGTGTAATGGTGTGCGAGTGCGCTGGAGGGGGGGGGGGGACTCCGGGGTGCTAGGGGATCCCCGTTGGGTATATGGTTGTGTGAGTGTGTAGGGAAGCATTGGTTTGGCTAGAAGGCTCTCTTTGCGTATATGGCTGTATGGGACGCTGGGGGGTTCAAAAGGCCTTCGATGAGGGGTTGGCAGCAAATAGTAATTTGAGGGACATGTGAATTTATTGCCCGCATGCCTGCCAGCCTAATTCCTATTCCGCAAGTTTACTTACCTTCTTGTATGTGTCTGCGTATGTGTCTTTTTTCTGGTTTCTCCTCTACCAATTTGTCTACCTTCCTGTGTCCCAGGTTGTATGTCTTACTCGGATTGTTTGCCTGCGTCTCGGCCTCGCTGTGTTTACTTGGGCCGGGCCGGTGGCGGGCTGGATGCTTCAAGGTGAGGTGGAGGCGAGGAGTGTGTGTGGCCAGCCCTTGGTGGCAGCCTTGACACGTGTAGCTGTGTGCACCGGCACCACAGGCCTGGTGTGCGCCCTCCCTCACACCAGCCCTGGCACGTGTGCACCGGCACCACAGGCCTGGATCACGCCCCCATCCCCAGCATTGGCATGTGCAAAAAAAAAAAAAAAAAACCCTCCAGACTTGACACGCATTATCTTTATTTCAGCCCCAGTAACGCCCTAAGACTTCTCACGTGTAAAGTTACTTCCTCATTTTAATTTTGTTAATTGCCTCTCGTCACCTGTTTAATGCCTGCCTCTTCCATTTTTAGCTTGGGTGGCACAGCGCCGTGCAATCCTTTGCTGTCACTTGGTGTCTGTCGCTTGTCCTCTGTCGTTGCTCGTCCATCTACTTCTCTCATTCAGTCGTCTGTTGTGAAACTATTGGGGTATTTAAACCACACTGGCCAGGGATGGTCCATAAGTGGCCTCCTTCATAGGTAGTGTGTGGAGCTCCCTACTACCATCCAAAATGGTTTCTAATACTGAATGTAATTTTTCTTGAATATCTAAAACTTCTTTGTATTAAACGAAATTTTCCTCAAATTTGAATTGTATTTGTTTGACTCTAACGTTTATTTATTTTTTCTGTGAAATTTAGAGTTGACTGATTTTTTTCGTTTATGTAGATTGGCTACAATACCTGGCGCAGGATGGTAAGGTGATGTAAAGCCAGAGTGCGCTGTTTATCTTGCCCAGCTTAGACCAAGTGAGCTGTACGGCTGATGTGAGCCTCAGCTTCGTCCAGTACAGCCATATGCTGTCTTGAAGCTAGAATCACGGGAGCGTTGGAATATGGATGGCTCCTGTGACGTAGGATACTGGAATGCTTGATGCCTCATCCTGTTCGTGGTTACACTGCGAGCGAAAAGTCACGTTAGAGAGGTTTTATCATTAGAAGTTCTTTCTCCTCAGAAATCATATTCCCGCTACTGGAAATAGCGGAACCTTGAGCAGCAGGAGCCTTTAGAAAGAAGTCTTAGGGGAATTATAGATAAATGAAGTATCAATTCCATCGGTAGTGATGAGGTTGAAGACTTTGTATTGAAGAATTGTTTAAGACGAGGATGATAGTTGACTGGTCCATGTCTGAGTTTGTAGCCAGGAATAAACCAGTTGAAAGTGGGTGATGGTTGAATGGAATTAGAGTTGGTGGTGGGCGTGAGGGAGCAACATGTTTACTGTGTCGCCAGCGGCCACCTGAGCCTGGTATGGCTCGCCCACCCGACCGACCCTCCAGGATTTGCATGCTGCTCCTGCTGGTGGTGGTGAGGAGGTCCATGGGTAGTGTGTGGCAGGTGTTGGTGAGTGGTGGTGGGTGGGGATGGTGTGGTGGAGGTAGGAAGACCAGGCCGGGTGGTGGTGGGCAGCATACGAAGTACGGTGGGCGGAGGGAGGGCGGGGCTCGCAGCCTTGGCGGCCCAGAGCTTCACATGCCGGGCATACCACACATACCTGGCCAGCCGCATGCCAGAACCAGCAAGCCCTCACCCCTGCCCCACCACCCCACACCCCTGCCACAGCTAGCCCTCACCCCTGCCCCACCATCCCACAGCCAGCCCTTACCCCTGCCCCACCACCCCACACCACCTTTCCACACCAAAACCACCAACCATCACCCCGCACCACCTCTCCACACCATCACACTTGCTGTCACATTCCAAGTCTCATATGAGCCCCACCACCGTCTCCACCGTTATGGGCTCTACCTCCACCATCTGCCGCCACTGTTGTTACTTCCCTGTTTGCCAGAGTCTCCTCCACTGTTGTCGCTCGCTCACTGCGGCCTCCACCACGGATGTCAGTCGCTCGCTAGAGCTTTCATCACTGGTGTCACGTTGCATCGTTTCCACCAGAGTTGTTTCTTCTGATAAGTTCTTAACCCGTTGTCACACAACAGAACTTTTACCTTCATTTTCACATACCGTTAACTACTGTTGTCATCATCTCTCCCATCACACGTGTCACTAACAACGCCACTACGGCTCAGGGGTTCCTGTGATCACTCTGGCTGTTGGAGGCCGCGGCCCGCAGGCCTATGTAAACACTGCAGTATTGTCACGGCACAGACTTGGCTAGTGTTATCAACACACATTCCACCACTTTAGGCAGCTTATTGGCAGTTCACGTTCTGCTGTTGTTGGTAGTTTACCTTTCACCACTGTTGGCAGCATACCTCTCACCACTATTAGCAACACCTTCAACGTCTGTTAAAAGTATAAGTTATTCCATTTGAAAACAAACATCTGCCAGTGTTGTAGGCATCCATGGCTAGCCCCACAACTCCCACCGCTACCATTACACTACCACAATCACAATCATAACCTCCAGCGCCACGGTCACCACCACCACCACCCACTACCATCACAACCACCACTACCACCATCACCACCACAATTATCAGTATACACAGGTGTTGTCTTGTGTACCGTAGTGCGGGAGGTGTGCTGTTAACCCTTGTATCAACTGATATTTGATCTAAACCAACCCATACCATTACTACACCCACACACCGGGTATCTTTGTAAATCAAGACACACTCAGTAATATCTAAGACAGCCCTAAGCATAAGCTGTGTAATTCTCTTCCTCCCTTTGTCTTCCCTTCTCCCCGTAACCTCTATAAGAGTGAGGTCTACTAACACCTACGGAGCCGTGATTATCTTTACAATATTTTTCTTTACTATTTTCTTTCTCCCATCGTCTGTCGCCTGTGATATGTCGGTCACTGTAAAGTAAAACCTTATGGACCAAAAGTATTTGAGGTGAGAATATTAATCACTGGTTGTTGATGATGTTTCTTGTGGGCTATGTTGTACATGGATGGATGAAAGTATGAATGAAGACGTTACTTTCAACTGAGGAATCAGCTTATGTCCAGAGTGAAAACGTCTGGTACGATTGTCGTCATATTGGTACGGAGGGGCTCGGTCAGTGCAGTGGACGTGAGATGGGGAGGTGTTGGGGTCGAGAGAGAGGCCTTAGGCACCTGACCCAGACCATGTAGATGAGATTGGAATCACAAGATAACACGTGGATACAAATTATCATTATGTCGCTACGGGAAGGTCGATGCTTAATAATCTTAGCAGTTGAATGTTTTAGCTGAGAAACCCAGTGGTATACGATCGTAAGATTTTGAAGACATATTGGTACTGAACTGGAGGAAGAATAGTCTTATCGTAGAAGTCAAGAATTAGACGCGAACTAGCTTGGTATATAAGCATCATATATGAGGGTATGTTTGGAGGCAAGAAGTGGGGAGTGAGGGAGGTGTGTTGCTTACCCTTCCTTCTGTTGTGACTGGTCACTCACCAGGCCGGCCACTGGAGACATTACTGGTGACTTCTAGGAACACCCTCTCGCACCACTGGTGACTCTTCACTACACACATTCTCGTCGTCAGTATTTGAGGAAATCGTATGTAGGGAAGTGGTGTTACAAGTTGTAATGTTCAGGTGGCTGTTGCTGCATAACTTACCGGAGGTAAGAGTACGGTGAAAGTAGTACTGGTGTTCAAAGCCCAGCACACCATAAATCAAGATGACCAGCATTTCGACCTTGGCCTAAATGCTCACACTGATATCTGTATTTGAAAACAAAAACGAATAGATATGTTTATTTTACACTTGTATTAACACTAATACTTATTCTTGCAAAATTTTTTGTTTTTGATTATATAATTTGTTTACATAAGAGTCATCTGCTGGAAAAATGACACTCGTGTATGTTGTGATGTCAGCGAGGATGGGATCCTTGAGATGATGGGAGCTGGCTTATCTGATTGTGTCAAGGTATAACCGTGTAGGATATAGAGCAAGTTATGACATCTGTTTGGTTTGCAAGCAGGCACGAGGGAATGTGGGGGGGGGGGGGGGGGCTGTGACAGGCAATGGGGCATAGAGCAGGGAGGGGGGGCAGTGTGGTGGGAGGTGCATGGAGCAGGGGGAGAAGGGGCTGTGTGGCTGGCGGGCCGGGGGAGCGGCCGGGCGGGCTGTGATGGTGCCCTTCATTGGCGCCAGGCTGGGCCCGGCCGCTCTCCACCATTGTGGCGGCGCCCGCCCCTCCTCCTCCTCCTCCACCTCCTCCACCTCCTCCAGTACCACCACAGTAAACAAAAAAAAATATTTTAAAAACCAGTTACTAAGGCTACCTCCTGAGGCTGTAACATGGAAGGTGTACATAAAGTAATTATTGGGTATATAAAGAGGCTGTGAGAATTCTCGGTAGGTTGATAGGGTGGACTGGAGGGGTGGGTTGGATAGGCTCATGCCCATCTGTTAGTGCTGCACGGAGACCCGTCCAGCTGGATAACACTGGCTGAGGAACTCCGGGGAGGAGACCCGTCCAGCTGGGGAACACTGGCTGAGGAACTCCGGGGAGGAGACCCGTCCAGCTGGGGAAGATTGGCTGAGGAACCCCGGGAAGGAGAGCCGTCCAGCTGGGGGAAGGCTGATGTGTTGTTGCATAACCATGGTCATGTGCAGGCAGGCAGGCAAACAAGCCGCCCTTGGCTCAGGCCGTCCGCTGGCCCCTCTAGTTGTTTATTTATCTGTTGAAGTGGGGGGGAGACGGAGCAGAGGTCCCTGCTGGCCGGCCGGCCGACCGTCCGCCTACAGTACTACTACAACTCCAGTTTTATCCTAACCTTGGCCTGGCCAGGCTGGCCAAAACATGCCCGCCCAATAATTCTTATCCCTGGAATGTTTTCTCATGTTAGCAATTGCTTGATTTACGGCTGTGAATTGTTACTTGCTGGGGATGAGTTACGGGCGTGCGAGCCTTGGCGGACCGGGTCTTACCACGCCATCACCGCCACTCGTCTGCGTCGCCGGCATCACCCGGCCGCGTTGTCGTGGTCGCCACCATCACCCGTGGTCTTAAGAGGTGGTCTGTCGTCGTCAGGGTGTCAGCTTCGTGATGCGTCGCCGCCAAGATCACTTGTGTAGGTGGTAGTAATGGGTATGCATCTCCTCGTCTGACCCTTACCTTCAAGCAAGTTTTACTAGTGTGTTCATCAACCTCAGAGAGTGCCAAGGAGGCTTCCCTGATGGTGGTGTACACTGAAGCTTATTTTTACCTGCGTCAGGATGGACGGCCACACTTCAGCCTGAGTCCTTTGCTGTGTTGTGCAGGTTCCGGAGGTTGACCGCTCAACAGGCCATTAACATCAGGAGGTATGGTGAACAGATGCGGGTATTGGCTTTGCCATGAGTATCTGTTAGTTCGATGCTTGTGTGTCCTACCATGAGTTCGAGATCGGAGGCCCGCATTGTACTTATCGGTCTAGGTTTACGCTGAAAACATAACCTGAACGCATTCCAATTGATTTTCATATTTTCAAGACTTTAGCTTGATTTAGGAACGATTTTGGTCTGACCTTTGCTTCAGTCTTCATTCTAGCTCATGTCTACTCAAGCTTTTACAGCTGTTGATATCAGGAGTTATGTTTCACACGTCTCTCATGTGTCGGAAGCTGAGTTCAATCAGAATAGCTGCTCTTGGTGAAAGGTTGCATTCTTATTGTTAACCATTTAATGATAAATGTTTGTTCAGCAGCCTAAGATAATGTTTAGCTGCCTGAGATATATGGTTAGATTTAGACTCTGGCCGTGAAACAATAAAATGTTAAGCTGTACAGAAAGCTTTCTTTGAAACTTAAACCAATCGGGTCTGTAGGTCCTGAGTGCAACTCCTCCTTACCATAGCTTTTGGTTCTTTGATGATGAGTTTATTGTCCCCCACGACAAAGACAGTTGCTTTTTATGTAAGCGAGGCCAAAAGAATAACAGGGAACCACTTGTCCAAAGGAGTTGGAAGTGGACAGGAGAGATGAGCATTTTTTTTAAGGGATACAAGAATTGCAAAGACCACATCAGTACATGTGTGAGTTGGTAATGAAGGCGCCAGTGTTGTGTAAAAATTCGGTGGTATTTGAAAAGACGGGACAAACCTTCAACAGCCGCCTTGAATAGACGTGTCTCGCTGACACAGTGGTTCCTGAGTACCTTCTATAACATGAGGGGGACTGCATTGGTTGCGAGTCATGAAAATCTTCACCAGCAGCAGGAACTGAGCCTTAGTTGGTCCTGAGTGCCTTTCTTAGCGGCAGGGAGCAACACTGGCTGAGTCGTTACTGGGCTCCTTCATCAGCAGAAAGTGAAGTCTTCTAGGTACCGACGTGTCTCTGTTCACCGACAGGAGACTGATCCCATCACGTTGTCCAGATTCCCCGTTGTACTATGCCACCTGGCCTGCAGTTCTCCTCCCAGCCGGCCACACTGCCGCCAGGTGGCGTGGGTTGACGCCTGTGTAACTGAAGCTGACCCCAGTATGTGTCATTCTGTATTTGGGTCATCTGCTTAAGGCTCATAGAACCCACCCCATCCATGGGACTTGTTATGGATGGTGTCCACAACCAGTATGATGACGTGTACAGTGAACAATTCTTCGTAAGACGTAGGGATAGAACAACCAGAAGCCATAATACGAAATTAAGCGAGAAACGTTAAAAAACATGCTAAGAAGTACTTTCAGAGAATAATAGTGGTGGATGAATGGGGTAAACTGAATAAGGAAACCAAGTTCAGACAGCCTATAAAAGTTTGAAAGTTTGTATGATAGAAAATGTTCAAAAGGTTGGGTAGCACAGTATAAAACTCCCTCTCCGTGTACTGCGAAAGAGTAAACATAGGCTTTTTTCTTTGCACTCAGTAAAAAGGCACACAAAAAACATATGGATGTCAGTAAAGTCCAGATACTTATGCAGATTTCCTTCCCCTTCAGTTCAGCCAATGTTGGGAAGGCATGCTATGAACGTAGCCGCACGCAGCCATGAGTGTTCCATGCTGCTGGCTATGTGTGCTCAGGTTTCTGGCATGCAGATTTGATCGTTTGTTGAACTGAAGGTAGAGTGTCAGTTCTGTCTGTGTGTCCATACGTATGAAACACGATGTTTACGTGCCATCCAGCGCTGTATACATATATACTCTTCATGTGCAGTCTCATGTCTTCATCGGGACATGAATAAGCCCACACAGGTGCATTAGATAAATGCACACAGGCTTGCACAGATGCCTGCATGCACAGGCATGTAAATACCCAGGAAAGCATGCTCGGGGTGTGCATACACATGTGGCCATTACAGGGGTGTGTGCATTCTTGGCCAGGTCAGTCACACAGTAAACATGGGTAAGGTATGCCAGCCACGGCCCCCAGTAGCTGGCGCTGGCCTTATGCTCTAGTGCTATCAGGTTTCTCTCTCTCTCTCTCTCTCTCTCTCTCTCTCTCTCTCTCTCTCTCTCTCTCTCTCTCTCTCTCTCTCT
>JAUUDZ010465301.1:0-12037 GCA_032361705.1 Panulirus versicolor | reverse complement strand
TATGTCTGTGTGTGTATATATATGTATACGTTGAGATGTATAGGTATGTATATGTGCGTGTGTGGACGTGTATGTTTTTACATGTGTATGTGGGTGGGTCGGGCCATTCTTTCGTCTGTTTCCTTGTGCTACCTCACTAACACGGGAGACAGTGACAAAGTATCTTAAAATAAAATGAATATAAAATTTATACAAAACAACCAATAAAAGAAGTCAACCAAGAAGGCCTAGAGTGGTGAAGTGAGCAAAATGGAGAGGAATTTGTGAATACCTCCTCACTGTATCATTACTAATGCAGTACTGATTCTTTCAAAATTGTGCTAAAGAAGTATAATAAAGAATATACTGTATAAAAACTGAGTGTAAAATTATAGCAGGGAAGAGATTTGCACAATAACAAGTGATCAAAGATGCTAGCTGTGAGGGTATTTAATAATGGAGCATGAGCTAATAGGATGTAGGGAATAGGAATGAGCATGTGGAGTTACTTAATCCTCTGCTGACCTTCCGTCTGCCACCACACCACCTCATCTTTCCTTTTCAAACTCATTCATAGCACTACCTGTTTATTCTTTATGCAAATAATCATACATTTTGTTAAATATAAATGTGCTGGAATTCACGTCATTGAGAAATACTATACACATTATTTCATGAAGTAGTAAGATGCTTCCAAAATGAAGTTTAAATGTTATTTCCTTTGCAATACATTTGTAATAAAACAAATATCAATTCATACAACACAATGATATAAGAATTTCACAACATAAGAATTTGGATGAGGGTGGGATGTCTAAATGTGTGTGGATGTAACAAAGATGACAAAAGAGGAGAGGTAAGTAGTACATTTTAGAAAAACCTGGATATTCTGGCTCTGAATGAAACAAACCTCAAAGCTAAAGGGGAAGAATGGCTTGGAAATGTCTTAGGAGTAAAGTCAGGGGTTGGTGAGAGGATAAGCACTAGGGAAGGAGTAGCACTACTCCTGAAGCAGGAGTTGTGAGAGTGTGTGAACGAATGTAAGGAAGTGAATCCTAGATTGCTATATGCAAAACAGAAAGTGAATGTTAAGAAATGGGTGATTATTAGTGCTTATGCTCCTAGCCATGAGAAGAAAGATCAAGAGAGGTGAGCGTTTTGGGAACAGATTAGAGAGTATATCAGCAGTTTTGATGCAAGAGACCAGGGATTAGTGATGGTTGATTTGAATGTGAAGGTGATGAAAGTGGCGGTTAAGGGTATAATGGGGGGAATGGGGTATTCAGCATTATAAATGGAAATGGTGAACAGCTTGTGCAGTAGTGTGCTGGAAAAAACTGGCAATTAGGAATACCTGGTTTGACAAGAGGGATACACACAAGTATGTAAGAAATACTTAATTTGAAAAGAGGGACATATACAAGTATATGTATGTGAGTAAGAGAGATGGTCAATGGGCATTATTGGATTACATATCACCTGAGAGGGATTTGAAAAGAAACTTTAAGATGAAAATGTGCTTAGAGGGGCAGCTTGTGGGTTGTCTGATCACTATCTTGCACAGGAAGAGTAAACATTTGCAGAGGTTTTTGGAAAAGAGTGAACATTTGCAGAGGTTTTTGGAAAAGAGCAAACAATAGCAGTGAAGGGAAAGTGGTGAGAATAAAAGAGCTTAGAAAAGGGATTTGAGAGAAGAAATACCAGAAGAGACTGGGTGTAGAATGATAAAAGATGAGAGTAAAAGCAGCAAGAGGAGTGGGTGAGGAGAGTGAGTATTTGCATTTAGGGATGGTGTGCTGGTTTGTCAAAGAGATGCGTGTAGCATGCAAAAGGTGGGAGTTGGGCAGATTAGAGAGGGTAGTGAGTGATGAAGTGATGAAATATAGTTGCTAGTGAAAGAAAAAAGGGAAACATTCAGGCAGTACTTACAAGGAAGGATTTGTGAGAAGAAATACCAGGAGACACTGGATGTAGAATGGCAAAAGGTGAAAGTAAATGAAACAAGAGGAATGGGAATACTTGCCTTTAGGGATGCAGTGCTGGCATGTATGAGAGATGTATGTGGCATGCAAAAGGTGAGAGGTGGGCAGATTAGAGAGGGTAGCAAGTGCTGAAGTGATGGAAAACAGTTGCTAATGAAAGATAAAAGAGAGACGTTTGGGTGATACTTACAGGGAAAGGGTACAAATGATTGGGATGTTAAATAAAAAGAAAAAAAATCGGCAAAAGGTCAAGAGAAGGTGCAGGGGTTGAAAAAGAGGGCAAATGAAAGTTGGGGTAAGGGAATACCAGAAAACTTTAGGGAGAGTAAAATGTTAAGAGGTTAAAAATGTTCAAAAAACAAGAGAATAAACAGGTACATTGATGAATGGGGTAAAAGGGTAAGTGGTAACAGGTTGTGATGAAAGAGATAGAATAAATATTCTGAAGGATTGCTGAATGCGTCTGATGATACAGTGGCAGATGCAGGACGTTTGGGACAGGGTGATGTGTGAAAGTAAGAGTCGTGGAGAATGGAGTGGTGAAGAGAGGAGAGGTGGCGAAAGCCTTGCATAAAATGAAATGTGACAAGACAGCTGAAGTGGATGGTACTGCAGCTGAAGTTATTAAGAAATGATGAGACTGTGTTGCTGATTGGTTTATTACGATTTGCAATGTATATATGGATGTTGGTGAGATGCCTGTGGACTGGTGGAAAGCATGTATAAAGCCACCGTATAAAGACAAGGGGGATAAAGGTGAGTGTTCAAACTACAGAGGTATAAGTCTGTACCTCTTAAGTCGTATGGAAGGGTGGTAAGGGTGGTGACTGAAAGGGTGAAGGCATGTGCAGAGCATCACATGGGAGAAGCGGTGTGATTTCAGAAGTGGTAGAGGATGTGTGGATTATGTGTTTGCTTCAAAGAATGTGTATGAGAAATACTTAGAAAAACAGATGGATTTGAATTTGGCATTTGTGGATCGGACAATGCAAATGACAGGGTTGATAGAGATTTCTGTAAGAAGGTATTTATAATATATATAGTGTGGGAGTAAAGCTGCTGGAACCAGTGAGGTTTTCATCAAGGGTGTAAGGAATGTGCACAAGTAGGAAAAGAGGAGAATGAATTGTTCCAAGTGAAGGTTGGTCTGTGGCAGGGGTATGTGATGTCACGGTTGTCCAATTTGTTTATGGTGAGGGAGGTAAATGCAAGTCTTGTATAGAGAGGTGAATATGCAGTGTGTAGGGGATGAGAGGGCCTGGAAAATGGGTAAGCTGCTGTTTATTGATGATACAGTAATGATAGCACATTCAAGTGAGAAACTCCATAGGGTGATATTTGAGTTTATATGAGTGTGTGATAGGAGGAAGCTGAAAGTAAATGTGAATAAAAGCAAGAGCCGAGGGTCAGGTTAGTTGGGGTGTGAGTATGAATGGAGACGGAGTGGATATGGCATTGAATGGAACCATGGAAGCAGAAGTGAGGGTGAGGGGGCAAGGGTTCTGGAAGCACTGAAGAATGTGTAAAAAGAGAGACTGTTAACTGGGGGGGGGCAAATGTGGTATGTTTGAAGGTACAGTAGTCCCAGCAATATTATACTGATGCAAAACATGGTTTATAGATAAGGCTGTGTGAAGGAGGATGGATGTGTTGGAAATAAAATGTTTATAGACAGTATGTAGTGTGAGGTGGTTTGACTGAGTAAATAATAAAAGGGTAAGATACAAGTGTGATAGTAAAAAGAATGCAGTTAAGAAAGCTGAAGAAGCTAGGCTGAAATGGTTTACAGAAGGAGATAATGAGTAAGGAAAGGTTGACAAAGAGTCAGAAGTGGAAGGAACAAGGAGAAAGAGAGGGAGACCAAACAGAAGATGAAAGGATGGTATGAAAAGGATTCTGAGTGACTGGGGCCTAAGCATGAAGGAGAATGAGAGGTGTGCATGGGATAGAGTGAATTAGAATGTTAGTGTACGGGGTCAATGTGCTGTATATAGACTTAAACAGGGCATATGAAGTGGCCAGGGTAAACCATGGAAAGGTCTGTGTGGTCTGATTGTGGATAGAAAGTTGCAGTTTTGGGGCACTGCTCATGACAGCTAGAGAATGGATGTGAGGGAATATGATCTTTCTTCGTCAATACCTGGCAATACCTCACTAATGTAAGAAATGACAATGAAGTATGAAAAAAAATTGAGTTGTACTGTATTGCCACCCCAAACATGAAGGACAGATGGGCCAGCATTGGAGATTACTCCCTCATCACCTGCCTCCCTCTGCTACCACCATATCAACTTTCTCTTTCAAGCACACTTAAGTATGCTATTGTATAAACAGGATATTGCTTGAATACTGAATGTGGTTTGGGCATGTGGAAAAAATGCAAGACTGGGAGTTTACAAGGAGAATGTATGATAGTACAATTAAAGGGGTTGGTGTGAGTGGAAGACCACCTGTGACATGGCCAAATAGGGTGGAGAAATACATGAGGGAGAGAAATAGTGGAAGAACACATGGAATGGTGTATGCAAAGGAGGCATGTAAGGATAGGGATAAGTGGAGACTCTTTGCCATGACCACCCCTTGATGGGGGTTCCCAGAGGGAACAGGCATCAGAGATATAGATAAGTAGATAGACTAAATGTACAATTAATAAGGAGATATTTATACACTAACAACCAATAAAAGAACCAAACTGTGAAGGCCCAGAGTGATGGAGCAAGCGAAAAAGAGGGGAGCTAGTGGATACTTTCTTCTCGCCCATCTCCCCCTGTATCATCACAAATACAGTAGTGCTTCTTTCACAATCGTGTAGAACAAAAATAATACAGAATGTACAATAAAAACACTGAACATAAAATCAAAAAAAAAAGAAAAAGCCAGCCATGAGGGCCTGTAGTGATGAAGCATGAGCTAACAAGAGGAATGAAAATATGGTGTAATTTCCTCCTCTGCCACCACACCACCTCATCTTTCACTTTCAAATTAATTCATAGCCCTGGCTGTCTACTTTTTTCATACATGCTCGCCATTTCCTATGTAAGTGAGGTAGTATCAAGAACAGATGAGTGAGCCTTAAGAGGGAAAATTCCTCACATGGCTTCTTGCTCGTTCCTTCTTTGGAAATTACCATAGGAAGGAAGAATTTCCAGCCAACCACTCCCACCCCTTTTATTCGCTTTCTATGACATGCAAAGAAAACATGGGCAATATTCTTTCTCCCCTATCCCCATATGCAACAAATTCTTAATCTTTTACCTATAAATGTGTTACATTTCACATCATTCATGATGCAGTAGAGATGCTTCCAAAAAGAAGGTTAATAAATGTGTGTGGATGTAACCACGATGAGAAGAGAGGAAAGGTAAGTAGTATGTTTGATGAAAGAAACCTGAATGTTCTGGCCGTGAGTGAAATAAAGCTCAAAAAAAAAGGGGAAGAAGGGTTTTCAAATGTCTTAAATCATAAATTTTGTCAACTATATATATGGTGGATTCTTCAGCAACAAGAAAATGACAAAACTGAATATTGCAGATATCTTAATGGACACTGACACTTGTTAGCAAATGATAATTCTAACAAGGAAAACTCTAGACAATCACCAACTTTTACTGTGTGCAGTTTTTGAAACTGTAATTTTTCTTCTCATGTTTACATCAGTTTATTTTTTCATGAACCCTAGATAAGCAAATCACCACCAATGGTCAACCAAATAAAGGGAAACTTGCATAAAGTTTAACAAAGACAAAGTGTAATGATATCTTCAAGACAGTTATCATTTTATCCCTGGGTGGGGAAGAAAGAATTCTGAATCTGTATTCCTGGCAGAAATGGGGGACTGGAAACCCCTCCTTCTTGTATTTCAAATTTTAAAGGAAAGAACAGAAAAAAGGCGCCAAGCAAGGAGTGTTCATCCTCCTCAATGGTTCTGGGTGGGTTGTGTAAATGTGTGTGGATGTAACTGAGATGAGAAGAGAGGAGAGATATGTATGTAGTATGCTCGAGGAATGAAACCTGGATTTCTGACCCTGAGTGAAAAAGGCTCAAGGACATAGGGGAAGAATGGATTAGAATGTTATGAGTAAAGTTAGGGGTCGGTGAGAAGAGCTAAGGAAGGGGTAGCACTACTACTGAAGCAAGAAAGTGTAAGGAAATAAATCCTAGGTTGATGTAAGTTAAATTCAAAGTGGATGGTAAGATATGATTGGTTACTAGCACTTATGTACCTGGCTATGAGAAAAGAGATCATGCAAGGCAAGTGCTTTTGAAGCAGCTGTGTGAATGTGTCAGCTGTTTTACTGTAGGAGACTGAGCATTAGTGATGGGTGATTTAAATGTGAAGATGAGTAAAGTAGCAGTTGAAGATATAATTGGGGTGCATGGGGTATTCAATACGTCTGATCACTGTCTTGTGGAGGTGAGGGTAAAGATTTGTAGAGGTTTACGGAAATGAGAAAACAATAGCAGCGAGAGGAGGGAGTTAAGAGTAAATGAGCTTGGAAAAGAGACTTGCGAGAAGAAATACCAGGAGAAAATGAGTGTAGAATGGCAAAACGTATGACAAAATGAAGAAAGGGGAGTGGGTGAGGAATGGGAGGTACTTAGGTTGGTATGTGCAATAGATGCATGAGGCATACCAATGATGGGAGGTAAGCAGATCAGAAAGGGTAGAGTGGCAGTATGAAGAAATAAAGTTGATAGTAAAAGAGAAAGGAGAGGCACGGGAGGTACTTACAAAGCAGGAGTACATATAAGTGGGGGATGTATGAATAAAAGTGGCAGGAGGCCAAGAGGAAGGTGCAAGGATTGAAAAAGATGGGAAATGAGAGGTGGGGGGAGCGAGTATTAGTAAACTTTATGGAGAATACGATGTTTAGGAAGAAAGTTAATAATGTGCGAAAAACAAGACAAAATAAGGTACATCAGTGAAGGAGGCAAAAGGGGAAGTGATAATAGGTAGTGATGAAGAGAGGATGGGACTGAACTGAGCATGTGAATGTGCTTGATGACGGGTGCAGATGTAGGGTGTTTGGGTTGGGGCTTAATGCAAAGTGAGAGAATTATGAAGTGGTTTGGTAAAGAGAAAAGAGGAGGTGTTAGCCATATGTATGACAAAATGCAGCAAGGTGGCTGGAGTGGATGATACTGAAGTTGAATCTATTAAGAAAGGGGGTGACTGTTGTTAAATGGCTGGTAAGGAGTTTCAAAAGATTGGCAGGATGAGTACAGTGCCACTGTATAAAGGCAAGGGGACAAAAATGAGCATTCAAAGTACAGAAGTATAAGTTTGTTGAGCATATCTGGTAAACTGTAAGGAAGAGAACTGATTAAGAAACTGAAGGTATGTACAGAGAAACAGATTAGGGAGGAACAATGTGATTTCAGAAGTGGTAGTGGAAGTGTGGATCACATGTCTGATTTAAATATGTAAAGAGAAATACTTGGAGAAACAGATGGATCTGTATGTGGCATTCATGAATCTGGAGAAAGCGTTTGACAAGGTTAATAGAGATGCCCTGTGAAAGGTCTTAAGAGTATACTGTGTGGAAGGAAAGCTGACAGAAGCAGTGAGAAGTTTTTATCAAGGGTGTAAAGCATATGTATGAGTACGAGGAGAGGAGAGTAAATGGTTCCAGGTAAAGGTTGTTCTGCAGCAGGGGTGTGTGCTGTCACCTTGTTTGTTCAATTTGTTTATGGATGGGGTGGTGCAGGAGGTAAATGCAAGTCTTGGAGAGTGGGATGAGTATGCAGACTGTGGAGGATGAGAGGGCATGAGAAGTGAGTCAGTTGTTTGCTGATGATACAGCACTAGCAGCAGATTCAAATGAGAAACTGCAGACATTGGTGACTGAGTTTGGAAGACTGAGTGAAAGGAGGAAACTGACAGTAAACATGAATAAAAGCAAAGTTATTAAGTTTAGTAGAGTTATGGAAGAGGTTAGTTGGAGATCGAGTTTGAATGGAGAAAAATTGGAGGAAGTGAAATGTTTTAGATACAAGGGAGTGGACATGGCAGTAAATGGAATCATGGGGGTGAAAGTGAGTCATATGATGGGTGAGGGGGTGAAAGTTCTGGGAAGGCTGAAAAATGTATGGACAGAGAGAATGTTATCTGGGAGGGCAAAAATGGGTATGTTTGAAGGTATAGCATTCCTAAAATATTATATGGATGTGAGGTATGAACTACAAATAAGGATGTGTGGAAGAAGGTGGATGTATTGGAAATGAAACATTTGAGGACAGTATGTGATGCGAGGTGTTTGATGAGTAAATAATGAAAGGAAATTATGAAGACCATGGTTGAGAAAGTTATAGAGGGTGTGTTGAAATGGTCAGGACATATGGGGAGACTGAGCAAAGAAAGGCTGATAAGAGGATATACGTCAGATGTGGAGGGAACATGGAAAAGAGGGAGACCAAACTGGAGGTTGAAGGATGGAATGAAAAAGATTTCAAGTGATAGAGCCTGAACATGGAAGTGGGTGTAAGGAATGCACAGGATACAGTAAATTGGAATGATCTGATATACTGGTGTTGATGTCCTGTCAATGGACTGAACTAAAGCATGTGAAGCATTTGGGGTAAGCCATAGAAAAGTCAGAGGGGCCTGGTTGTAGATAGGGACCTGTGCCTTTGGTGAACTTCACATGACAGATACAGAATAGTTGTAAAAAAGATGCAACTGTTCTTCATTTGTTCCTAATGCTACCTCACTAAAGTGGGAAGCAACAATAAAGTATATAAAGGAATTTATCATTTATGCAAGAAAGGCAACAAACCAACCATTTAGGAATATAAGAATATGATCGTAAAACTTACCTTGGTTGAAGGTTGGAAGCCTCTCAAAAGGAGAATGTGCATATTGTGAAAAAAGAAATGGCATAAAATCCTGGTATATGGGCACTTCCTCAGTGGTACCATCTGCCTTCTTTCGCTCTTCAATTTTCTTTATTATATATCCCTGAAATTAAAGATTTCATTACATTCCAAATAAATAAAAATCAGTGTAGCAATTATATGCAAAAGAAGTAAATGCTCAGAAGGATCAGAGCTTTTTCTCTTCACTCTCTTTTAATGAATCATGTAGAGATGCCTGTATACCAGCTTATATGGGCTTAGTCATAACTTACATCTAACAAGAAAATTAAATCAATGAAAAGCTGATGGACCCATGTCACAACACAAAGGGACTGGGCATGTGTGGTTTGCCACATTAATGTACCTGGTTATTGCACCATTTCATAACCAGGATTGTCCATAGATAAGGTCTTAGAGATGGGTAGAAAGAAGTTCATCACACGCATTGAAAAAAAAAGGTAAAGGCAAAATATGCAATGCAACTTTAAAAGCTGTTTTTTTCATGGGATGCATGTCAGTCAACAAAAACAAAATAGTATGAATGAGGGCAGAACTGTCGGACTCATTCACAGATGTGTTTTTGAGAAATTCTACACTACATATACTAATTAACTAAGCATCCTACAACTCAATGCCAATGGCATTATAAACAAACACAAAAATGCTCAACCAATACTGACTACACAACACCCATATTGTCCTCATCTAAGAAACCAGACTTACATCAAGATCACCCCTACCCACCCCAACACACACACACACACATCTTTCTACAACTATACAACCTTATAACAAAACAAACAACAAACAAAAGAAAGACTCAAACACTTGTCCACCAAGCCATGCCATTCTCCACAAACCATACTATTCTCTAACATCACTTGGAGTTAAAAACAACCCACAGACAATTACAACACCCTTGAAATACAATCCATAGAAATGAAATTTCACAGTACCTTCCCCACTAAAAGCCTATTTTGATACACTCCCCGACCAAAACACCTAACACTTATTTCTGCAATGATTTCAATCCCCCTTGGCTCAACACTCACAACCAAGATTCTTAAGGTCAGCTAAATACAAATAAACTGCATCCAATCAACACTCTCAACCTACACAACCAACAACCATACTCCCAACAAACCAACTTCAGCAGCCAACCTTGCCAGACATTACATCTGGCTCACCAGCATTGCACACAAGGGCCTGATAACACTACCTGGTCCAACCAACCTGCACAGTCACCATAAAGAATTTCACTAACTACAGGAAAGCAAACTGGCCAGTACTGACATAAACCAATAAACAAAGGAGGGTCAACTTTAATGCTGAAACAATAAAGACTAGCTTGCAAATGTCATGAATAATAAAACATTTAAAAGAATGATTTAAAAAATCACAGTGGAAAATCATATTTCAAAAAGATTCATATGTGAATGACAGCATGGATCTATTCTTGGTGAACTACCAGCTCATCAAAATATGTGAAACAATGATAAATAGGAAAATAAAGGACACTTTTTTTTAATTTGAAAAAAACAATTGACTAGTAAACAATGTAGCATTACATAAGAAAGTTGCAAGAAAAAATCTATGGCACTGCAGTTGAATTTATTAAGAATGGGGTTGATTGTGTTATTCATTAGGTGGTATGGATTTTCAAAGTTTGGATCACGGTGAGGTACCTCAGGACTAATGAAATACATGTATAGTACCACTGTATAAAGGCAAGGGGGATAAAGGTCAAGTGTTGAAACTACAAAGGTATAAGTTTGCTGCTGAGTACACCTAGTAAGTTGTATGGAAGGGTATTGATTGAGAGGGTGAAAGCATGTCCAGAGCATCATTATGGGTTGGGGCAGTGTGGTTTCAGAGGTGGTAAAGGATGCGTGGATCAGGTGTTTGCTTTAAGGAATGTGAGTAAGAAATACACATGAGAAACAAATGGATTTATGTGGCATTTATGGATCTGCAAAAAGCGTATGATAGGGTTAACAGAGATGCTATGTGGAAGGTCTTAAGAATATACAATATGGGAGGAAAGCTGCTGGAAGAAGTGAGAAGTTTTTCAAGAGCATATGGCATGTGTAAGAGTAGGAAGAAAGAAAGTGAATGGTTCCAAGTGAAGGCTGGTCTGTGGCAAGGGTGTGTAATATCACCATGGTTGTTCAATTTCTTTATGGGTGGGGTGGTGAGGGAGGTAAATGCAAGAGTCTAGCAAAGAGGGGCGAGTATGCAATCTGTTGGGAATGAGCGGGCCTGGGAAGTGAGTCTGTTGTTTGCTGATGATACAGCACTGGTGGCAGATTCAAGTGAGAAACAGTAGAAGTTAGTGACCAAGTTTGGAAGTGTGTGTGAAACAAGAAACTTGAGATTAAATTTGATTAAAAGCAAAGTTAATAAGTTTAGCAGGGTTGAGGGACAGGTCAGCTGGGAAGTGAGTTTGAATGGAAAAAAAATTGGAGGAAGTGATTGTGTTAGAAATACCTTGGAGTGGGCATGGCAGTAAATGGAACCATGGAAGAGTACATGATTCATACGGTACGGGAAGTGGCAAAGGTTCTGGGAGCACTGAATGTAAGGAAATAAAGAACATTATCTGGGAGGGCACAAATAGCTATGTTTTAAGGAACAGTAATCATAGCAATATCATATGTATGAAAGGCATGGGCTACAGATAAAACTGTGTAAAGGGTGGAGGATGTGTAGGATATTAAATGTTTAAGGACAATATGTGGTGGCAGATGAAAGTACTGAAAGCAATGAAAGGGTAAGAGAGATACATAGGAATAAAAAGAAAGTGGTTCAAAGAGAAAAATAGAGTGTAACGAGTTGGAATGGACATACAGAAAAAATGGATGAGGAGAAGGTGACAAAGAGGATATATGTGTCAGAAGTGGAAGGTACAAGGAGAATGGGGTGATCAAATTGGGAATGGAAGGATGGAACGAAAAAGATTTTGAGTGATCAGGGCCTGAACATGCAGGAGAGTGAAAGGCCTGTATGGGATAGAGTGAATTAGAACAATGTGCTGTCAAATAGCTGAACCAGAGCACATGAAGCATTTGAAGTAATCCAATCTGTGAGGCATAGTTGTGAACAGGGAACTGTGGTTTCGGTGCATTGCACATGAAAGTTACAGAATGGGTGAGAATGAATGTTGCCTTTCTTTATCTTTACTTGCAAATACTTTGCTGAGGGATCCACAAATCAAGTATGAC
>JAUUDZ010465290.1:0-12038 GCA_032361705.1 Panulirus versicolor | reverse complement strand
TATATAATATAAAGCACTAATTTCTACTGATAATCACAGGCGAGCAGTGTGTTTGGTCTGCATGATCAGTGTATCCAGAGTGAAGTATATGAACTGATCAATCATTCTTTATCTCGCAACATGTGTGAAAACATGGACATCAATATTTCTTAAGATATTCTTCTGCCAAACAAATTTAGGGATGCTAGTGAATGAAATAATCAGTGATGGCACACATGTCAGTATTTAGAATAGGTTCGAATGGCTGTGATCACACCAGTGAGGTATCTGTACATTATGATATCAGACTTTTAAAGACATTAGTATTCATTGTCGTGCCTCTTTGTTTACAAGTTTCTGCAAATTTTGACTAAGTGACTGTTTTAATCATAGAGTAATTAACAGCTAATATCTCAGAAAAAGTGGCTGAACTAAAATGCATCTGATGAAATCGTACCGTTCTAAACCAAGCAATGGATATTTTTGGAATAAGCTTCAGCTTTTCTTCAAAATGACTCTGTTAACAGCTTTACGTATTACAGTATCCGATGTAATTATTGTGTGAATAAATGAAGCATTGTACATACCAGTGATTGAAATCTTTTAGGTCTACTAGATAGTGACTTTGTGTATAAATCTCAATTTGCAACCTTCATCCCCAATTAATTCCGTGTTCTATATCCAAACCACAAAGCTTCCACACTTCAGTGCGTCTTAGTCCTCCACCCACTTTACAGCTACGTGCATGTCGTCACTTACAATCGAGTCCTTCATACATTAGGACATCCACCTACACACACACACACAATCTCACCTATATATATCTCTCATCCAGCCACTGACCGCATCTACATTTTCAACCTATTATCTTCACCCTCCACCACCAATGTCTCCACGTGCCTTCTCTCACCAGTATTACCCTCTATTCATCAACATCCGACAAATATACCATGTCGACATCCTCCATCTATTACTATTTCTACCTCACACCCACCAGCTCATCCACATCCACTATCTTCTATTCTTTATCTAGTAACGTATCCACATTTTTCAACTACTACCCTCATCCTTAACCTTCCAATTTATCAATACCCTTCACTTACCGTTACACCCATTCCTCCACCCTGCGTCAGCAGTAATCAAAATGGATACGTCGTTAGCTAATATCAGCGTGACATTAACCAGGCTGTCAGTTACTGTTAGCGTCAAAAAGACCCCAGCAGGTAAAGGTGGGGCATCTGACCCCGTTAACCGCGGTAGTATCCATCAGGCTACGGTGGATAACAGATGAAGAACGAAGGTAACGGCAGGAGATAACTGTTGTCATGATCAGGGTATCGTAGGTGTTTCCTGGAGCAGCTAAGGGATGAATGGAGCCTTCCAGGTAGCTTGTAATAGAGGTACAAAAAGGTTGCCTCAGAGAGACGGTCCGCGGGGGATGAATGAAAAGAAAATGCCTGGTCCGTCATTTTTTTTTCTTAGCTTAATGTTTCTTGTTACCTAATACGTTACGGCTGAGGGGTAGAAGATGAGTGAGACTTGAGATAATATATATTTCTAGCTCTTGAGTCACACTTGTATAGACTTTGTTCACGTTTTCTGTTGATCTCATGACGCAATTTTCATCTTGGTCAGCCTTCTTACACAGGAACAATATTTCATGAAATTTCGCCCATAGAGAAATGTGTTACTGATAGAACGCCTCTGTTTACGCTGATAAGCTGTTCCTCGAGAAACAGCGGACAGGTTTGCAGAAGAAGTGGCATTTCACATTTCGGTTCTTTATAGATTTACTTTAAATCCTATCTTTCCAAGCTGTTAATCAAATCCTCCATGATACACCTGTGTATTTGCTGTGTTAGAACTGTGCTTCGAATATCGTATAGAATGACTTGCCATCTGATGACCAGGCTAATGTTAGCACCGTAGGCAACGTGTGGTTTTAGAACACACACACACACACACACAAGCCTAGTTTTACAGATATCCTGTTGAATATATTCATTATTACAAAGGTAAAACAGTCTTTAGCCGACGCTAAAATTTCACATCACTCAATAACAAAAGGGAGCGAATGCACATTTCTCCTGTAGAGGCGCAGCACATCTTTGGGACGTGGCATTACTACGGATGTGTGGCACTTCTAAGTGACTACATAGTACATGTGTTGGCATAAAACTGCTGTGGCCAATGCGCTCATGTGGTGTGTCACTCTTGTGGGGGCTCGGTACAGACAGAGTGGTCGTAACACTCCTGAGGGTGGTGATTCATCACCTCCAGTGGAGTACTTCCGATAGCAGGATGATACGCCTTGCTGGGACATACTGTAAACAGAGGTAGTGGTTCTTATACTTCTCTTAAGAGCAAGACGTTCACGGCGGGAGAATAACACATAGTGGTGACATATCATTGTTGGAGGAGTGCTAACATCACAGTCAAGCTGGTCGGCATTTTCGACTTGCAAATATGCAGAAGGGGAACCATAACCCAGATATGCGAACAGTACTCCGTAATGAGTGGAATGACATCCCTTTTAGATGTGTTGTAGTAGCACCTTTGTAACATCGTCAGTGTTTGGGGAGACGTTTCTTTAACATTCCTTTTGTGTTTTGATTACCATTGCAAGTTTGAACTGTTGTGCTTTGACGTTTGATGTAAAGAGGCAAATGCAACTTAGAGATACACGTGTATAGGGACCGTTTGATTCAACCAGGTTATTTTTCCCCATTCAGAGAACGCTGCATGATGACTAATGCAAGACTTGTGTCTATATTCTGTGCAAGAAGAAAGACTAGTATCGGGGTGAAGAGTGAAAGAGAAGAGAGTATAAGACGATAAAAGAGGCATCTTCGACGTGAGAATGAATAGGGTTGGTGGGTGTAGAAAGAACGTTAGCAGTAGAAACATGAAATAGCATTAGAAATATGGAAACGCTGAGGGACACCTTTGTTGACAGAATGAAAGGGAGAAGTTGCTCCATCAACGACTACCGCGATGAAACGACTGAAAAGGAAACTATGATTCGGGGAATAGACAGCGGGAGCCAGAGGAAGCAAGATAAGCATATACGTTACACCGTGATAGATACTCGAGAAACGCTGAAACTACACAAAAAAACTACCAAAATACCAAACTAAGGAGAACTACAAGTGGGTCACGCAGGAGAAATCACTTGGAAGTTTTGTTACACAAAAGCCATACTGGTGACATGAAAAAAGGAATAGGAATCTAAGTGATTGAGAAGGTCAGACTTAGAGTTTTAAAGACTAGGGATAGATAGTAAAAGTGAGAGAAATGGAGCGGTAGTTAAATGTCTGAAGCATAGTGAGCAACTTCACTGAGAGTCTGTCAGTTCTGAGCATAAGTACTCACATATATTAAGCCTTGTATGAGAATATGAGCAATGCTATATAACAGTATTATCCCTACTAGCGGCACAAGCAGTCAGGAGAGTAGATTTCATATTTGCTGCCATTATCATCATGTCCGTCAGAATTATGTATAGACGTTAACTAGGTTTCATCAAACTGTAATCATTGACAGATCTCATACTGCACTAACCAATGCCCATCAGGAATACGTATTCAGAACGCTTATACGCATCCCTGCTGGTCTCTGGTGCAGTAGCGCAACATCCACACACAAACTGAAACGGAAAAATGGTAGAGTATTCAGGAATTTTCTACTTTATATACACCGGCCATTCTGGAGTCAGCGACACTCGGTTCATATTCCGGCAGTCGTGAAAACGACCATCAGCCTGTTAACAGCCTCAGTTAAATCCATTTATCGTGCAGTTAACGGAGATTTGATGTGGCTGGTTAATAGGGATGTAGTTAAGGGAGTGCAGAACGGGCCGTTGGGCGGTAGTTGAGCCATTTTTTTTTTTTTTTTTTCTTACATAAGCTGAGCGAGATTGGAGGGTACTGTTGCATGACTGTGGAGGATAGAGGAAGATCGAAGTGAATGGAAAATGTTAAGTGACCTAATGGCACAGCATAATGGGTCCAGTGGATAGGCTAATGATTGGATGTAAAGGTTCGTGGGTTGGAGGAAAAGGTTTATATCATGGAGACAGGAAATTATAGATTTATCACTTCCTTTGTGGAGTCTGTAGTTCAGTTATCATTCTTTTTCGTTCTAATTATTCCTTTCGGTAAAAATACCTTTAAACCACCTTACAGTCAATGATTACCATACGCCTTTATCGCATAAACATCTATTAATCATTGCTTACCGTTTAATTCACCCATTCATTTAACATTTCTTATTCTGGCATCATCGAAATTTGCTATATTCACATGATAAAATGTTTTCATTTTATTTTGATTATCTGATAGCCGACATGGCACGGGCAAATACATGGCCTAATCATAACTAACTCGGATAATAGGTAAATTAGTAGGTATGAGGGAAAAAAAAACAATCCATGGCGAATCGATTTTAGCTCGTTAGGTTTTTATAAACTCTAATCTCGGGGGTGAAATTGTTCTAAGAAGCGGGGAAGACAAAAACGGAAGAAAATAAGTTTCTCTTGAGAAAATGAGGAGGTATCAGAACTGTCATTCCTGTGGTAGCTAGCTGGTCTCGCGGCACTGAGACTATGGGAAGCAGCAGCTTGAAGCGTGCCGCGGGTCCACTCCATAGAGGCTGGGACATAGGCAAGTAGAGAGCTCACGAGAGCAATGACCGAAATGAGACATGAAGAACAAAGTTCGGGTAGGAACGTGGTGATGGATACGAAGTGATGATTAAGAGGAGGCGACAGCAAGAGAGAAATTAAGTCTGGAGCCTTTTGATTCATCTCGAACTGAGTGAAAGGTTAAAGAACCACAACCTAAGATAGGCAAGTAGTTCTTCATACTGAATGAATGACGCCCCTGTGTAATTGGAACAGCTACTCCCCAAAATAAAAGCAAATGCGACATCTGTATAATATCCATGGAATTTTGGAAGCAGAGACTATGATGCTCTTCATAAGGGATTTGCAGGACAGTCTGGAGGCTATCGTTGTGCCCAACTTGTTTACGTTATTGTAGGGTAATAGTAGTGTGCTTGACAGTGAACAGTAGGAAACCATAAAGATCTGGAAAGAGATACGGGTAGAAATTCTGATCTGGCATTTGTTAGTATTTTTTTGTTGGTGCACCTCCCTACACTTAAAGGTCCTCCTTAAACAATATATGCAGCAAGTGTTGACCCTAACGCCTAATATGCAGGAGAGTCTGACCCTCCATCTTTCATGCTGGAGGTATTGAGTCCCACACATCTTAAAACAGATTCTATTTCTCGCATCCTATACAGGAAGTGTTTAACCCCACACCTTCTATAGAGGTGGTGTTGACCCCATCACCTCTCCTATAGGATAATGTTGACCCCACACTCATTATGCGGGCGTTGACCCATAACGCAATGCCTCCTTCCTGCAAAGACTGTTAAGAATAAATTTTCTCGAGGTGCAAGAAAAACTATGTAACGTGAGAAACCTTATGTTACGTTGCCTTTCTTCTATTGTATTATTTTCGTCAGTCTCTCTCCGTAACAATTACGTAAAAACTAGTTTTTGAATGTTTGATTTTAAGCTTTAAAGGAATTATCATGTAAACAAAGAATATCTCGAAGTAGTCAGTTGTTGTCCTGTAATATTTCCTTCATAATTATACAAACAAAAGTAGATAGACAATTAGATATCATTGAATAAGAGAATGAGGATGTATCAGAGAGTTTTTGTTGTAAAAGTCATATATGTTTTGCTTCCTGATGATATTCTGTTTGTGAAAGTTTCTCCAATATGATTGTTTGCTCTCATCACCTCCTCCTGGCTTTTATTTCTCTCTCAAATTTGTGGCCATTCTTTTTTGTATTCTATTATGCCACCACCACCTCCTTCCTTCTGCTTTTTCCTTGCCCCAGAAAGTGACACTTTCCCTCCCCTCCGGCTTGTTGCAACTGCTGCTGCTTCCATCTTCCTTGCTCTTTCCTCCCCACCTCCCGAATAGCTGCCCCCGCTGGTTATGGCGCCCCAGGGCTGGGTGGTGGACAGTCATGATTGTTCACATTTCACGCTCTCTGCTCCAGCATCCGGCTCGTATCTCGTGTTTGGTGTGGCATAGATTTACAGCAGCAAACATGTGGTCAAGTGCAAAAGGAAATGATGAATGACCGTCGGGTGTAGCGAATAATTGACCGACGACGGTGGTGGGGTTACCGACCGATGAGCGAGTGCGATCAAGAATGAAGTGGCTGCTGGTGGGTGCACTGGACCACGAGTAGCGCCGAGTTGCTCGGAAATGAAGAGGCATGGATAGCATAGATGTTTATTCCCTCCCAAAACAACACACAGGGAAAGACACAGCATGTATTCTGCAGGTTTCACCCGTAATTCACATTCCCGTGAGGTACTGTTCCTCCATATGAAGATTGTAGTTCCGGACTCCAGGTAAAGTTCTCTTGCTGAGGTGAGCTGTGATGGCAAGAATAACTTTCAGACTCGCACGCAATATCTATTCTGAGTGTTCACTTTGAGGCTTTCCTCGTGACCTCGAGGCTATCTCAAACACCACCACCATCGAGTTCTCACTCATCACAACTACCACCATCAAATACTCCCTCGCCACCATCGCCAGCACCTGTCCCTCACTGTTATGAACACGCTTCCCTAAACGCTACCAATTCCCCCTCCTTGTCACCACAACACTCCTTTCACCCCCCAATTGTCTCTCGTAACCTTTGACAGGCTACCCTCACCACCACCACCAGCTCGCATCGCATAACAGTCCCATCAACACACACTCCTCGACACTTATCACCTAACGTCTGCTGGCTCATCATCAAAAGTAAGAGGCAATGTTGCTGTGATCAACCGCACTGTGTCGGGCCCTTCTAATAAGTGATTTTCTACGACTGATAAGTTAATGTAGATTTTTGTTATAGCTACCGTTTGGTTTATTGTACATCTAACACTCGCTGTTAAGCTGGTGGCGTCGAATATCAAACAGGGGAAGGAGTGATCATCTAAAAGTAGATATAAAGATGAAATTAGACAGTCTTTGGATTTAAGGGCAAAGGACAAGGTACCATGACTACAAATTTCTTTCCTTAATACACAAAGAAGCAGTAACACACGTGGTAAACGTGGAACTCCACGAGTGTACAATTTCTTCCCCGTATAGTAAAATTAGGTAGATACAAAAGTAATTACACACACACACACACACATTCAAACTGTTTCATAAGAATCTGACGAACGCCCACGCTAGAACCTGTTTTCAAACCGAAGTTATGCGAAAACTTTAACATCACACAAAAAAGTGAATTTACACAGACAGCCGGACATAGACTGCTAATTAGTTCCCAGAGCAAACTGGTCTATCATCCTAATATCTACATTGTCGATGGGTAATTAATTAGCCGACACAGTCTCACATAGGGACACAGTAGGGGGCGACTGGTAATAAAGTATCCACGATTAATGTACCCTACACTGCATAGATGTTGCTCGATAGCCTACCAACACACACTCGCAAAAAAGAAGTTAATTAGCTATTGATGAGTAGATCTTGTTAACCAGCGGCATTTTGTGAGACATAATTGTTTCCATCCTGATGAGTGTAGTGTGTTTACCTGGTCGGAGACTGGGCTATGGTGTGGGCCAAGACAGACAGTTCAAGTCAGCCTCGGTTTTTTTTTTTTTAGAGCGCGATCACTTTTCACGAGGTAAGGGGCGCTATCTCCATACGATTTATAAGAACAAATATTCACCTGAAGAAAGGATTAAGACATTTTATTACCCAAATATTCACCTGAAGAAAGGATTAAGACATTTTATTACCCAAGGCAGACTGTGGCCAGCTAACTCTAGATATAACTTGTTTATACTCCAGAACTAGAATTCTACAGTACACTGTTGGACATGAATGATCTGAATTCTAACCTTAGATTGCTCTTGAGAGCTGTGGTAAGGGCTTAGGGTGTATCAGACAAGATCTTGACGTTTAGTGGAACACGTTCAGCATGGGCTGAAGGAGGAAGGTAAGAGATAGAATAATAATGAGTGTAGGAGGAAGGCTGGGTGATAATATTGGTGAAAAATAGGTTAGATTTAGTTGATAAGGAAGGAGGAATAGTTTGTTGCATGCAGCTGCAGAGGAGTAAAAGAATCTGATGAACACATCGGGAAATAACTCGTTATACAGCAAAGATGGCGGGAAGCTGAAGTTATCAATATAGGGAAACAAGAAGGATAATAGTGGTAAAATGTAGGAGGTATGTGGTCAGATAATACTGGTAAATGTTATGGACAGGTAAGGTAGAATGCATCGGTGATGGAAAACACAGCATAAGAAATAACAGGAAGAGAGATAATTCTTTGAAATTCAGAGGCAACGCTTTGTTGCGTTATTTTTGGTACTCTGGCATGCAGAGTGAAGAATATTTGCAGTCGACGAAGAGTGATCAAATAAAGACCAGGGAGAGACGAAAAGTCAAACTTGACGGAGGCTGAGGTGAGCGACGGATATGTTAAGCAACACGGAGAAATGTTGGGGTTGGAGTAGAGGAGGAAAAGGCAGGTCATGATGATGAAACAGCAGGACAATCCAACTGGTGCTTTAGGTCTATTAACTACAAGGTCATTTTGGCCGTCAGCGTCAACGTATAACCATCAACTGAACACCTTCGTCAGGTGCTTGAGATCATTGTGAGATTACGTACAATCTGTCGCTGTGATTATGGCCAATGATCCTACTGCCATGATACTTGTAGTTGGGGAGGGAGGGACTTGGGCTGCCAAATCAAGGTTGCACACCAATTCTTATTTCTTCTTTTTTACTACCACAGCCAATCTTTATTGATCACCTTTTAACAAATGACTGTCGGAGATCTTCAGGGGCTTTTGAGAAGGCTATTGGAATGAGGAATACAAGCAGTGAGGCGAAATGAATTGTACATCCTGAATTATCTGGCGGTAATAGACAAGTTATATAGTATACGAGGGTCCGATCTCTCTAACTAGGTAGTGCTCGCGAAATCAGCTTATGGTCGCATATCACTAGTGACGCCTACAAATCTAAGTCTTGAGCAAGACAAAAAGACATCTAAGATCTCTATCCTTTGGCGCAGATACTTATCATTATGGTGTTTTGATAGCAGGACGCGGCGGGTTAACATGGGCGCGCAGAGGAGGCCATGGTTGGCCTGTGGTGAGGGTTTTTACACGGCTCTTATAATGTTTGGAGACTGTACATTTGTCATTGTAGCTCTCAGCAGCTACGTGGTCAGACACTGTACATCGTCAGTGTAGAGCTCGGCAGTTACGTGGTCACTCCGGTGCTGTGAGACTTAGAAGACCACTGTATATGGCCAGTGTAGTTTTAGCAGCTTGTATTGTGTCAGTGGTGCTATGAATCTGTATATATTTTCTCTATCATGCTGATAGACTGTGAACTCTTCTTAAGGATAACCATTACACCTTGATATTCCTTTTATCGTCTGACTCTTTCGGTACATTTGTTCCTTCATGTCGACTTTTACTTTGCTGATATTCCCTTCAAAGGGCACAATGCAACTCCCCCTTAGGGCACTCTAATACTTTCTTACGCCCTCTTTATCAACAGAACACCTCCCACTTAGTAGTCTTTTCCTTTGTTCATCCTACAACCTGATTCTTCTTTGTCTCTGCGATACTTTCCCTCGAATTATGAGATCAATGCATAGTTACCGAGGCCCCTTAAGCAGATTGCATAGCTTGCCTTGAGGGCTTCCTTGATATCACAACCAGTTTCTTCTTAGGATTGAAGGTAGATTCTGATCTATTCTTCTTTGGCAGTATCCCCAGTAAGCTGAATAAGTTTATAAGGGAAAACAAGGAAGCAATAGTAAGAGTTAAATGTGATTTGAAGAAGTGTTAAAGGAGAGGTGGGGGACGTCACTGCACGCTCTGTGTAGTCAAGGTAAAAGACAGCAGCAATTACGAGTAACAAAGGCAATCTAAGGGAACAAGATGGTAAAGGGAGAAATGAAGTTAAAAGCAACAAGACATTCTTGTTAACTAAGAGCAGTAACAATCTACAGTTAGGAGGAAAAGTGGGTACAGTAAGTAATAGGTTCCAGTTAAGGGAAGATGAAATGAAAGGCAAGCCTAACTGAACTGTAGACAGGAAGGAATCCAAAGTGGAGCAGAAGTAAAAAGTTTTGCCTTAAACTCTCAGATTATTCATCTAAGGTACTACTATGACCTATCAGTTCTACGGAAGGCTGTGTTAGCTACTTGATTACCCATCGACAATGTAGATGTTTGGATAAGATCAGTTTGTCTTGGGAAATTATATAAACTATTCATTGATAACTGAAGCAAAAACAGAAGGAAGCTGTAGTAACTGGAATCTGGGCTAGAGGATATGATGGATAAGGACGCCACAGACGAGATTGCAGTTGCTTTACCCGATACGAGCAGGATGGCTTGACTGCTCAGAGGAGATCCTAGGAGTGTGCAAAGTTTAGATAAGGAAGTTTGTATATGGCCATCAACAAGATGCAGTTCTACAAACCGAGAGTTTTGATTATTTGTAAGACCATGGGAGTAAGTGAGTAGGTTTTTGGGATAACTCTAGGGTTTTTTTTTTTTTTTTTGTAACATGACACCGAATATCTTATACTAATACCTAAAGTATAAACTCTGATCAGAATGATGTTAGAGAAGTCTGGTCTCATAGCATGAGCCAAGGCTCTGATAGATAATGTAGATAATTCATGAAGAGAATAGGTGATACCAGGGAGTAAAACTTTACGGAGAGAGAGATTACCTACAGCAGGCGAAGGAGTGAGGCTTATGTCAATGTGCTTAAATGTAACCAGTTGTACCTCTCTACCTGACTCCATTCAACCTCGTTATAGCTACGCATGTCTTCTCAAAATCGCCTCCTCCCCCTCTTTCTCCGCGAAACTTAGGATTCCTACGAGGAAGACAGCATGGGAGCCACTGTAACTCTAGGGGGAGGGTAAAGGAGAAGCATTGCCGTGGACTCTGGCACACTCGCGTAACACTCGTGTGAACATTTTGCTGCGAATCTTTAGTTCTTTTTACGGTAGAGGCTTCAGTCACGGAAGTCAAGTACATATAAAGAATCCAGTATGCTGTCTGTTGGGGATGAGAGGGCCTGGGAAGCAAGTCGATTGTTTTTCGCCGGTAGTACAGGACTGGTGACCGATTCGAGTGAGAAGCTACAAAAGCTGGTGACTGAGTTTGGAAGAATGTGTGAAAGCAGAAAGTTGAGAGTAAAATGTGAATAAAAGTAAGGTTATTAAGTTCAGCAGGGTTGAGGGAGAAGAAAATCTGAATGGAAAAGAATTGGAGGCAGTGAAGCGTTTGATATCTGGGAGTGGACTTGGCAGCGGATGGGAGCTTGGAAGAGGAAGCGAGTCATAGGGTGGGGGGGAGGGGCTAAGGTTTTGGGAGCGATGAAGAATGTGTGGGAAGAGAGAACGTTATCTCGGAGAACAACAGTGGGTATGTTTGAATATGGGTTGTACGGATTAGGGTGGATGCGTTTAAAATGAAATGTTGAAGGACAATATGTGGTGTTAGGTGGTTTACGTAATGAAAGGGTAAGAGAGATATGTGGCAATAAAAAGTGTGTGGCTGAGGACAGAAGAGGGTGTGTTGAAACAGTTTCGTCGTATGGAGCGTGAAAGGCGTGTACGGAATAGTGAATCGGAATGAATTTGTATTTTGAAGTCAATGTGCAGCCAGTGCATGTGAAATGTCTGGGATAAACCATGGAAACGTCTGTGAGGTCTGGGTGTAGACAAAGTTGTGGTTTCGGAGCTTCCACATGACAGCTCGTGTATGGATGCGAGTGGATGTGGCCTAGCTTGATACCGCAGGGGTGGCGATGCTGTTAATTGCGGGGCGGGTTGGCGCCGGGAATTGATGAAGGCGAGCTAGTATAAATATTTACATGTGCATATATGTGTGTGTGTATATATTTCTTAGTCTATTTCCTAGTGCTCCTCACTAACGCAGGAAACTGCCGCCAAGTGTGTGTGTGTGTGTGTGTGTG
>JAUUDZ010465279.1:0-12039 GCA_032361705.1 Panulirus versicolor | reverse complement strand
CAGCAAACAACAACTGACTGGCTTCCCAAGCCCTCTCATTCCCAACACACTGCATACTCGCCCCTCTCTCCAAAACTCTTGCATTATCCTCCCTAACTACCCCATCCATAAACAAATTAAACAACCATAGGGACATTGCACATCCCTGCCGCAGACCAACCTTCACTGGGGATCAATCACTCTTCTCTCTTCCTACTCATACAGATGCCTTACACCCTTAAAAAATTCTCTGCTTCTAGCAGCTTACCTCCCACACCATATACTCTTAAGACCTTCCACAAAGCATCTCTGTCCACTCTATCATGTACATTTTCCAGATCTATAAATGCCACATACAAATCCCTCTGTTTTTTATTTCTCACACACTGCTCCTCCCCAATCTGATGCTCTGCACATGCCTTCATCCTCTCAGTCAGTACCCTCCCATACAATTTTCCAGTAATACTCAACAAACTTATGCCTCTGTAGTTTGAACGCTCACCTTTATCCCATTTGCCTTTGTACAAAGGCTCTATACATGCATTCTGCCAGTCCTCAGGCACTTCACCAAGATCCTTACATACAATGAATATCCTTACCAACCAATCAACAACACAGTCACCCCCTTTCTTAGTAAATTCAATTGTAATACCATCCAAACCTGCTGCCTTGTCAGGTTTCATCTTCCACAAGGCTTTCACCACCTCTTCTCTCTTCACCAAATCATTCTCCCCAACTCTCACTTCACACACCACCCAGACCAAAACACCCTACATCTGCCCCTCTATCGTCAAACACAATTAACAAACCTTCAAAATACTCACTCCACCTCCTCCTTACTTCATCACTACCTGTTATCACTTCCCCCCTTACCCCCTTTACTGGTGTTCCCATTTGTTTTGTCTTACACACGTTATTTAACTCCTTCCAAAACATTTTTTTATTCCCCCTAAAGTTTGATATACTCCCACACCCCAACTTTCATTTGCCCTCTTTTCAACTCTTGCACCTTCCCCTTGACCTCTTGCCACTTTCTGTTATTCATCTTCCAGTCATTTGCACTCCTTCCTTGCAAGTATCATCCAAATGCCTCTCTTTTCTCTTTCACTAACAACTTTTCTTCATCCCACCACTCACTACCCTTTCTAATCTGCCCACCTCCCACCTTTCTCATGCCACATACCATCACTGCTTCCCTAAATAAATCCTATTCCCCACCCACTCCCCTCCTGTCATTTGCTCTTACCTTTTGCCATTCTACACTCAATCTCTCCTGGTACTTCCTCACACAAGATAGTGATCAGACATCCCATCAGCTGCCCCTTTCAGCCCATTAACATCCAAAGTCTCTTATTAACATGCCAGTCAATTAACACATAATCTAATTATGCCCTTTGACCATCTCTCCTTCTCACATACTTGTGTATATCTTTCTTTTTAAACCAGGCACTCCTAATCACTAATCCTTTTTCAGCACACAAATCCACAAACTCTTCACCATTTCCATTTGCAACACTGAATACCCCATGTACACCAATTATACCCTCAACTGCCACATTACTCACCTTCGCATTTAAATCATACATCACTAATACCTGGTCTCGTGCACCAAAACTGCTGACACACTCACTCAGCTGCTTCCAAAACACTTGCCTCTCAAGATCTTTCTTCTCAAGACCAGGTGCATAAACACTAATAATCACATGTCTCTCTCCATCCACTTTCAGTTTTACCCACATCGATCTAGAATTTACTTCCTTACACTCTATCATCTAGAATTTACTTCCTTACACTCTATCACACTCCCACAACTCCTGCTTTAGTAAGAGTGCTACTTCTTCCCTAGCTCTTGCCCTCTCACCAACCCGACTTTACTTGCAAGACTTTTCCAAACCCTTGAGGTCTGTTTCATTCAGAGCCAGAACATCCAGGTTTCTTTCCTCAAACATACTCCCTGTCTCTCCTTTCTTCTCATCTGGGTAACATCCACACACATTGACACCCCAATCTGAACCTTTGAGGAAGAACACTCCCTGCTTGATTCCTTCTGTTTCCACTTTTAGAAATTGAAATACAAGAAAGGGAGGGTTTTCAGCCTCCCGCTCCCACCCCCTTTAGTCACTTTCTACAACACACAGGGAATACATAGGAAGTATTCTTTCTCCCCTGTCCCCTATTTTATTCAGAAAATTATTTTCTAGTTAATGCTGATAAAATTATGAAAATACTTTTTTGGAATATTTGAGAATATCAAGCACACTGCGCAATGATATTTTCGAATGGCAAAGTGAAAGGGATAAATTCATGCAACCATCTAGCTTTAAACTTATTAGGCTCATTGATTTATATAATGCATGATGAAACTATTTGGTCTTTTTACAGAAAAGTGGCTCAGTAATAGATACACCTTCACTGCAACACTGTTCTAACTGCCATTCTGAATTCATACACAATACTCAAGCCTATCAAGGATGGCCGATCTAAATTCATACACAGAATTGCAGTTAGCAGTGCCCTCGGATTCTCTCTCAATTGGGAATTTAAAAATTTTCAAGCTACTTCTTGATATCATACATAACTCTTGTTTCTTGCAACGATAAGACTCACTCAAGTGAAACTTCCACCCATCCTTATATTTTTTTGTTAGATTTTCACTTTCTGCATAAAGGTAATTGCTGCATGCTTCCTCTTCACAACACTTCATCGAGCACTATCACTGTCACTTTTTGGATGCCATTATAAGGGCAGAATTTATAAAAATATCACAAACTACTGAGAAAACCATGGAGTTTAAAGTGACACATTCAGACAGCAAGAACAGTGACTAAACAGTGCATAGTAGAAAAAAAAATGCCAACTTTGGAAACTCAAGCCACAAGCTGGACCATAGATTTTGGTTGTTTGTGTTTTTCAAACAAGGTAACCTATACTTGTAAAAGAGCAAGTTTGCATATTGGTATCACTGAGATAATAAACTGCTAATTACTAGGTCATTACCAAGAGAAAAGAAGATACTAACTTGTGTTGGGATTAACCTCACCAAAATATGTAAATGAATACCTGTTACATATTACAAACATTACTGAGCTTGGTAAATGAAAACAAATGTCATTTTATGTAAATATTTTACTTACTATCCGCAAAATAATGTTTTGACAATAATCAAACTTACACATATCACATTATTACTTCTCTTAGTTGGTTTTAAAGTTGGAGCTGTGAAAGAAAACATGCTTGGTAACACATCCTGTACTATATTTCTTAGCTTCATTTTACATCATAAATCCTCCTTAAAGTCCAGGATTAGAAAGAGTTCTATCAATCTACATATCTATATCTCTGATGCCTGTCCCCTTTGGGAACTCCCTCCATAACTGTTGAACTCGTTGCTTCTTAGCTTTAGTGCCTCACCCTCAACAGGCCACTGACAGAGGGCAACTCTAGCACAGTGTTTTCAGAGGCTCCTACCAACTACTACTACCTAATGTATCTAATAAAGTTCCTGCCTAATGTTCCAACCTACTTCTACCTAATGCTCTTGTCTAACATTCCTTCCTACTACTATCCATCTACTGCTCCTACCATTTTGCCAAGAGGCAAGACTAGCATATAGTGCTCACTGCAAGAAAATATAGTTAAGGAGAATGAGTTGTGTTATCAAGTGTTATGTGTGACAAGGAGAGATTGTATGTTTGAGGACAAAATGCCTGCAGTCCATGTGTGGGTGAGCCAAAAAAGAAAGGACAGCTACCTAGGTCAAAGGAGTGCAACCTGAAGCCTACTGAAGTACTGGCTCATTAAGCAGCTGTCACTCACCCTTCCAAAACCCTGAAGGATAGTTTTCCACAAATTCTTAGGTTTTTAGTTTCTCAATTAATTTGCTTCTTAGCAGGGAATTATTTCTTAATTATACTGGTTGCTATCTTTATTAGAATGGGTACTTTGGAAAACTAAGAAACGGTGGACGTACATATATCTCTAGCATTATTAACCGTTGAACATGCCAGCCACAATGAGGCACTAGACTAATTATGCAAAACAACCTAAATAAAGTCAAAATAATGACTGGCCTATCGATGCTACTCCTCTTTCTTCTTTAAACAAACATGGTAGATACTAAAGCTGCACACATGACATCATATCCCATTTAAAAACAATTCGAAGTCAGTGATACATACAATGCTTTATTTTGAAAATAAGTTTAATTTGTTCTATCACTGCTTTAGCATATCATATAAACCTTTTTCTCTTTGATTTATGTAACTATATTATTTGGATTGAATGAAACGTGCAATTGTACAATGCAAATCTAAGAAACGAAAATTTACCTCTGATGGAGATCTGACTTGTTTCCATATTGCATTCATTTTCCACATCCAAATGAGTGAGGTCAAGCAGTCCTCTGAACATATCAAAATAGTGAAAATGTAAATGAAATAAAATATCCTTAGTACCTCCCATCTTGTCCAGGTGTATTTACCTAACTGACTGCTCTAATCAGTGTAATCTCAAATAAATTCCCACCACTACCTATTTTGCTACAATCATTCATGTCTATGGAAAGAAGTAACGGCTATTCCTCATTACACAGTTATCCATCTAGTGTGGTAAAACAGAGGTTATTAAATGAGGTAATTTCCAATGTATGCATTCAAGAGAAATTGGTATGGCACAAATGTATCATACTGATGAATTTCAATAAATATTAAGGCCAGGTCAAAGTATATAAAGCACATTTTTAACAGCCATGATCTTCAAACAATATAAAAATCCCTAAATACAATAATAATCTATTAGTTTACAATGTCTACATCTTTCAAAACATAACCAGTATTTTCTCCCTATTTTTCTATCACTAAAACATTTTTACACCCTTCATGCTTAGGATGAAAAGAAAATATTTTGCTTACCCCTTCACGAGTCTCATATAGATTTATTTTAAATTTAAATTTTTGAAGAAAAAATAGGTGTATTGTACATAATGTCCATGAAGTGCATTGTATTGTAGGGAAACAGTTTGGATGCTTACGAAAACTGTTGTTCTATGTCCTCCTGATTAAAATGTTTTCTCGTGTGTTGCTTTAATGAACCATAATCTCTACTCTTATAATCACATTGGTCACATTTGTAAGGTTTTTCTCCAGTATGTATTCTCATGTGCCTCTTCAGTGCTTCACTATAACTAGTCTTGTATGGACAAACGTTACAACTATATGGTTTTTCTCCAGTGTGAGTTCTCATGTGCTTGGTAAGGTTACTCCTCCACTGAAACGTCTTTCTACACTGTGGACATGCAAATCCAGTATAAGTTTCTTGACACATATTCTGGCTTTTCTGTACTGGTTTGTCACTATTGGGATCAATGGTATCTTTTTCCTTAACATTACTAGTATACTTCATTCTTCCCTGAAATGAAAACAAGCACATATTAATCATGAACCTACACGTTTCCCACTCTAACAATGTCATTACTAAGAACAGTATATTAAAACCTCCCTGCTGCAACTCATATACCTTCTCTAAATAACAAGCAGAATGGCACATGCAAAATATCCTCCATGCACCACAAACTCAACATATAACTAGATACCTCAATAAAAATGTATAATTCACTTAGTCTGTCCTTCAATCTTACCTCTAGCTGCCTTCTGTATTCCCAAACTATTTATCCATTAACTATCATTTAAGCTGTTCACAATTCCAAGGCATAGATTCACTGCAAGCAGTCATAAATCATTCTTACTGAGGTCTTCATCCGAAATACTTTTGATTCTAATTAACCTCATTTTATTTGTGAATTTCTTCCACAGTCTACCTCTTCTTAAACTTCCACCTATATTACTAAATTTCTTTTTGAACAATCTATCATATTACACACATTCTACACGACCACATCATCCAGAGAGACTTTCATCCAGCAATTTTGTAATGATTTCTTCACAACATTCATTTCTCACATTTTCACTTTTAATCTACATTCCTACTTCCAATTACAGTAAATAAATTCTCCATATCTCAAACTCTTATTCTTAACCCATCCAGACCTATGAAGATTACAGTTTAATCATATATCACAGCCCGGATAATACACCTCACAAGATACTGTAACACTCTGCTCTTAATTCATTCACGTAACCAGAACATTAAGAGATTCTCAAATTTATCTCTCCAGTAAGATTCTAAGCTCAACTTTACCTTTCTTACATCCATACTTCCTCATATTCACTTTCAATTAAAAACTTACCAACAGCTTCAGTTAATCAAAATTTAAAATGATAATAGACTGTGCACCATGCACAGTATTTTATGCATATTTTTATCATCCTCATAGTAACAAATGCTACTCTGAAAAGAAATCTTAAAAGGCAAATAAGGATCTTATGAGAAAAATGAAACAGAGTTTAAAAAAGAATAACACACTGCTCTGAAAGGAGGTAAATATATGTCTGGGCCATATGGCACACCTCCTTGAATCCTAATGGAATGTGTCTCTGAGCTAGATGATCTTTGCTTACCTGTTTCATCTTTATCTCAAAAACAAAACTTTCTAAAAAAAAACATGTATTGGTGCAACCCATCTATAAGAAAGGAGACTATTCTAACCCTTCCAATTATTGTACTACTCCTCTTGCTTCAGCTATCTCCAAAGTATTGAAAGCTATCCTTACCTCTCACTTCCTCAAGCAATAACATCCCATTCCCTTCCTTCTGATCAGCAGAATGGATTTTGCAGTGCAAATTCTAATGATGATCTTTTGTATGTGATTAATCTCTGGTCCTCCTCATGAGAATTTTGGTGAATCTTTGGTCTTGGCCCTCAACATCACCGCATTTGACAAGATGTGGCATATGTCTTTGCCTCTAACTTTCCTTACTTTGGTTTTTCTGTTTTCCTCGGTTCTCTTTTGCAGAGGTTCCTCTGTGGTACATACACTGCAGTAGCTATTGATGGAGTAATTTCCCTCTTATTCTATCAACAACGGAGTTCCTATGGATTCTGTCCTGCTATCTACTCTCTTTCCTCTCTCCATAAATGATCTTTTTAATAATTAACTCCACCCACACTAATGCTGACAATTCCACTCAACATACTTAAATCTTATCCCCTTACCTCAACACTAAAACTCGTTCACTTTCTCGTCCTGATACATATTTTTTTTCATTTTGTACTATACATCATTTCAAAATGAGGAAACAGTAACCCAGTTAAATTCAGTGTACTAATACACATCTTTTACCTATTTCTCTTTCTAAGTGTCACTCATTTCACATTCAATTTCAAAACATTACATTTCATCACAGCAAAAGTTCTGTTCTGGGATCCCCACATAATTAACATCACAAAATCTGATTCCCAAAAGGTGGGAGTGTTCTATACATGCAATTACTATCTTCTGGCAAGCAATTTTGGTATATCTAGTGGGGTCTTGTTTACCCTAGCATGTACTGCTCACATTTTCAGAGAGGCTCTTCCTCTGTTGCCATTATGTTTCCAGCATCACCTCTCTCCAACCATACATCTTTGTCTGCTTTGTTATAGGTGCCCTGTACCTGTACTACAGGTATTATTTTGGCTAGTGTTTTCATGAGCTGTGTGAATGTGTCCCTGCCACCAAGCCTTGGACCCATGACATGCATCTAGCCGTTACTCTTCAGTTTCTGCATGGAAACTAGCCACATGAGAATTCACCATTATATCTTATTCTATCTTTCGAGAGAAAAGCTGTAGAACTCTTTGCCCTTCTTCATCTTTCCTTCTTCATATAGTCCTTCTACCTTTAAGGGTAAAGTTTATTAATGCTTGAGGAGCTCTGATTAATTTCTTCATTCTATTTCTATACTAACCCTTTCACTTGAGATGACCATGATTGGGGCATGTTTTGTTCATGCCAGGTCGCTTATTATAAAGAAAAGAGAGAAATATGTTCAAACAGAGTATATTAGACAGGTCTACTAGAATTTAAGCAACAAAAAAAATACTGAAATGTGAAATATTGAGGGACAGACATCATAATTTTGAAAAGAAATTACCTGAGGACCATCCTTGCCAAATTTAGTTCAAATGGGGCAAGCAGTTTCAGAAAAGGTGGTAAAATGTAAAAAGTTACCAGGTGACAGTCACTAGATCATTCTGAAAAGGTACCATCCAAGGACTATTCCAGCTGCAATTAGTTCAAAGTGGCCTTGTAATTTCAAAGATGAATGAAATGCAAAAATCTAAAGGAGGAACTATTTTTAGTGACATCACTCATTCTGGAGGGTAGCGATTAATGGAAACAATTATGAAAAGGGATCACCCAGGAAGCACCCCTCTCAAGCCTGGCACAAGTTGGCCCAGTAGTTACATATGAGACTGGAATGTGAAAATCTTTTTGATTGACTATTTTTTGAACCGCAACCATTTTGAATGATGGTCTGGATTACCAGACACAGTTTTGGAAAGGGACTACCCAGTGACCTTTCCCAAAAAGCATGGTTCAAACTGGCCTGGTAGTTTCAGAGGAAAAGACAAACACAAAAAGTTAGAGATAAACAACAAAGTTATTCGACAAAATATTGAATAGACCACCCAAAGATCATTCCCGCTAAGTGTTTCAACCTGGCCTTGTAGTTTCACAGAATAGAATGTGAGAAATTAAAGAACAAACTATTATTACTATGGATGGCCATCTTGGATGGTGTTCAAAGTCACTTGAAACAATTATGAGAAAATAAGAAATTACCCAGTATGGTTCAAATTGACTATAGTTTCAAAGAAAACTGGATGGTTGATGTCACAGGGCAAAATTTTGAAAAGGGATCATCCACACTGAGTTTGATTCACTCAGGCTTGGTAGTTGCTGAGAAGATTAAACATAAAAAGTTAAACCACAAACACTGTGAGAGACACCTGACACAGTTCTGAAAAGTCTCCACCTAAGGACCATCCCTGTCAAGTTTAGTTCAATATGACCCAGTATTTTTACAGGAGAAAACTGAAATGTGAAAAGGTATATGATGGATGATGAGCAATGACAGATATCATCAAATCAATGGACTCCATACTCAAGAAAGACCATGCAAAAACCATCCATGCTAAGGTTGGCTCAAAATGGCATGCTAGTTTTAAAGGAATGGACTGAAATGTGAAACATCAAATGAGGAATATTTTAGTAACATCTGCCATGAATGGTGGTAGTGGTCAGTGGGTGCAACTTTGGAAAGAGACCAACTAATGACCATCTTTGCCATGATTAGTTGATATTGGCTCAGTAGTTTCAGAGGAGATTAAAACATGAAAATTTAACAGAAGGTAGGAAACAGGCAGCAAACAACAAATGCCTAATCATGAAAATGGTCACATGACCTTCAGCCACTTCAGCTAATAATGAGGATACGATTCTTATCATACAATTGGAAAAGATTTGGATGCCAAGATGAAATGTTTTCCAGAGGTTGGGTGAAAATATTTGAAAATTTTTAAAATGTTTGAGGAAAACCTGTAGTACTGTACAAGCAATTTAAGACTGCTGTAATAAAGGCTACCAGGGTAGGGAGTGAGAAACATCATGTACAGATTGTGGGAAGATGGGTGTATCATGGTGGAATGAAGTTGTAACAAAATTTCTTGAAAGAAAAAGTGACTTTAGAATAGGCCAAACCAACCTAAAAATAGTAATTAAGAAAGGGCATAAATAGAAGAATGTAAAACCCCAAATAATGAGTTAAAGGATGGTAAATATCAATTCCAGAAGTTAAAATGAACCTGTACCATTCATATAGTTTAAATCTATCAAATCATTAGATGATTTTTTTTTTCTTTGATAAAATAAGACCAATTTGCAAAACAAAGACAGTAAGACATTACTACATACATTTCTTTTTAGAGTGACCAACATGACACAATAAACATGCTCCAATTAAAAGCCATCTTAGAAGCAAGGAAAAAGTATGAGAAAAAGAATGTATACTTAATCTGAAAACAGAGAGAAGCAAAGAAAACAAAGGAAGGAAGTTCAGAAAACAGATTGGTGCTACATCTTGTCAAATGCTTTGGAGATGTTGAGGGCTGTGATTGAAGTTTCACCAAACTGCCCAAGAAAGGAGGAACAGAGGTGGGTCACAGAGAAGGCACAATCACCATTAGATGTGCCACTGTAAAATCTGTATTAGTGATCACAAAGAAGGAAAAGGAACTCTAAATGTTTAAGAAAGTTGGAGTTTCAGAGACTTTGAGACAGCGGAAGTGAGAGCAACTGGGTGATGGAGAAGGTATAGCAGTCTCCTTTTATTAGGGATATGCTGTATTGAGGTAAACCATCAAAGGTAAGAAAAATATGTTTTTTCCAAAAGCAAAATAAGTTAACAAGGACTGAACCTAGCTCGGATGCATACTCCCTTTGGACTCTAGGAGGTATATCATCAGGGCCATCTGCTTTGTCCACCCTATGGGTAAGTATATTCCCATTCATAGTTCAAATGTTTCTGATCAATGTAACAAGGATAAAGTAGAGTATATGTTTTCTTGACTATCTCAATGTGCAGCTACCTGGACTGCCTAGTATATGTCCATCAAACCTTATAAGGGCAGAAATTAGTATCTCCAAACAAAACTATCAGAATCTCCTTTGGCCTTTTAAATAAGCTAAAGGTTGAAAGGTAACAATAGAAGTCAAGCATTTCATGGTGTTACTGAGATCCATAGACTGAAAATCATAAGCTAAACATAAGACAAAAATCACTGAAAAGATACTCTGCTTGAATCTGGGAAATTAAAGCAATTAATCTATATTTTTAAACACTGACAAGTATCCAATTTTGTCATACTTACATCATTACGACTGTTACCTATCAAAACTTTCAGCATGGTATTGATGTCTGCACTTGAACTTTGGCAACAGGGATCTGAACTTTTATCTGCAGCTATATTTTTGTTGATTTTATGCTTGTATTTGACAGAATCATAGACTGATGCCGGCTGGGAATTTTGCTGATCTGAGGAGCCATCCGTATAACTTGGTGTCAACTCTGATCCATCTGGCTCTACATGCTCAACAGGTTCTTCTTTTATTGCCACTGCTTTTCTGTTTTTCTCATCTTGATGTTCATTTCTTCTTCTTTTAGTTGTAACTTTATGATTGAACATACTGTTGGTAGTAACTTCCTTACTGGTTTTTCTTATAACATTCCCTAAAGTATTCCAAGGCAATTTTGTCATTTTGTAAACTTCTTTAAATTCTGAGCCTTCCCCATTAATTTTCCCCTCATCACTGAAATCTTCACATGGAACAGCAAGCCCACGAACCATGAGAACCTCAGCAGCAGCTACAAGTTCTGCAAGGTCTTCCTGAGGTACAACAACTTCTCCAAGATACATAAAATCGAGAAGGGAAACAAGCTCTTTATGTTGAACACTAGAAGATAGACTGATAGAACCTTTATGGGGAACATCAACCAAAACGTCTTGAAAGTATTCACTACAAGCTGCCAGGATGAACTTGTGCACCCAGTGTTCATGACCATCACATTCAAGTCTGACATCAGCAAAGATTTCCTGAAAGAAGAGGGTAAATATAAGGGCAGTAATATCAGGTGCAAGTAAATCACTTATTACCAGACTATTTTAGCACTATATCATCGTAATAGCTATTATCAAGCAGCTTCTTTTGGGGAATATACTACAGATGCTAAATTAGCCAGTTATATGATATCTTTTTTCTCAAAAACAAAATAATGTAGTACAAGCAGAGTAGTCCCAAAACATGTTGGTGGTTCACCATCTCCCAATTTTTTGTTGTTAAAAGATAGGGTTGAAAGAGATGCTTTGTGGAATGTCTTAAGAGCATATGGTGTGGGAGGCAAGCGGCTAGAAGCAGTGAAAAGTTTCTATCAAGGATGTAAAGCATGTGTATGAGTAGGAAGAAAGGAGAGTGATTGGTTCCCAGTGAAGGTTGGTCTGTGGCAGGGGTGTGTGATGTCACCACGGTTGTTTAATTTGTTATGGATGGGATGGTTAGGGAGGTAAATGCAAGAGTTTTGGTGAGAGGGGTGAGTATGCAGTCTATTGGGGATGAGCAGGCC
>JAUUDZ010465278.1:0-14690 GCA_032361705.1 Panulirus versicolor | reverse complement strand
TTCACTGGTGGCATTATACAACACTCACCACATGAAACACAACACGCTCAATGGATGTAGTATAAAACACACAACACATGAGACATAACACACTCACTGATGGGCAATACACAGCACACACCACATGAAACGCAACATCCTCAGTAGCGGCAGAAAACAACACTCCACATGAGACACAACGCCCTCAGTGGTGGCAGTACACAACACATACTACATCAGACACAACGCACTCATTGATGGCGGTACAAAACACAGTTAGTTGAGGGTAGTACACGAAACATTCAGTGTGGGCAGTACACAACACACACTAAAATGAGACCACACAGTCAGTGGTGGCAATACACAACACACACCACAAGAGAAACAACACAGTCAGTAGTGGCAGTACACAACACACACCACATGAGACACAACGCACCATGTGGCGTTAGTAAACAACACACTCAGTGGCCTGCAGTACACGACACACTCAATGGTGGGCAGTACACGACACACACCACATGAGACACAAAACACTTAGTTGTGGGCAGTACACAACACACACCAAATGAGATATAATACACTCAGTGGTGGCAGTGCACAACACACACCACATGACACAAAACACAGTGGTTGACAGTACCCAACACACTCACCTTTGGGCAGTACAGAACACACTCACTGGTAGGCAGTACACAACAAACACTACACGAGTCACTACACACCCATTGGTGGCTGTACACAACACACACCACATGAAACACAACACACTCAGTGGTGGCAGTACACAATACACATCACATGAGAGACAACGTACTAAGTGGTGGCAGTACACAACACACACCACTTTCGACTCAACACACTCCGTGGTGGGAGTACAGAACACACTCAGAGATAGGCAGTGCATGACACACTCAGTGGTGGGTAGTACACGATACACACCACGTGAAACATAACACTCAGTGGTGGCACTATAGAACACTCACCACATGAGACATAACACACTTAATGGTGGCAGCACATAACACATACCATAAAAGACACAACACACTCAGTGGTGGACTGTACGCAGCACACTGAATAGTTGGTTGTACCCAATACATACCACATGAGACACAACACACTCAATGATGGTAGTACACAACACATACTTCATGAAACAGAAAACTCTCAGTGGTGAGCCGTACACAAAATACACCACTTGAGACACAACACACTCAGTGGTGGGCAGTACACAAAGGACACTACATGAGACACAACACACTCAGTGGTGGCAGTACAGGACACACACCACATAAGACACAACACAGTGGTAGACAGTACACAACACATACCAGATGAAACACAACGAAGTGGTGGACAGTACAGAGCACATCTCACATGAGATGGAACACACTCACTAGTGGTCAGTACACAGAATACATCACATGAGACGCAACACACTCCGTGGTGGTAATACACATCACACTCAGGGGTGGACAGCACACAACACACACCACATAAGACTCAACACACTCAGTTGTAGGTAGTATACAGCACACACCAAATGAGACATAATACACTCAGTAGTGGCAATATACAATACAAACCACATGATATAACACACTCAGTGGTGAACAGTACCCAACACACTCAGTCGTGGGCAGTACCAACATGCTCAGTGATGGGCAGTACAGAAAACCTACCACATGAAATAACACATTCAGTGGTGGCATTACACAACACTCACCACGTGAGACACAACACACTCAATTGATATAATACAAAACACACAACACATGAGACACAACACACTCACTAGTAGGCAGTATACAGCACACTCAACTTGAAACACAATACCCACAGTAGTGGCAGCACACAACGCTCCAAATGAGACACAACGCCCTCAGTGGTAGCAATACACAACGCACACCACATGAGACACAACGCACTCAGTGGTGACAGTACAAAACACAGTCAGGGGAGGGCAGTACACGAAACATTCAGTGTGGGCGGTACTCAACACACACCACAAGAGACACAACACAGTCGGTGGTGGCAGTGCACAACACACACCACATGAGACACAACACACCCTGTGGTGTTAGTACACAACACACTCAGTGGTGGGCAGTACACGACACACTCATTGTTGGGTAGTACCCGACACAAACCTCATGATACACAACACACTTAGTTGTGGGCAGTACACAACACACACCAAATGAGACATAACAGATGCAGTGGTGGCAGTACAAAACACTCACCATTTGAGACACAACACAGTCAGTGATGGGCAGTACTCAACACACTCTCTCGTGGACAAAACCCAACACACTCACTGGTGGGCAGTACACAACATATACTAAATGAGACTACACAGTCAGTGGTGGCATTACACAACACACACCACAAGAGACACAACACAGTCGGTGGTGGCAGTACACAACACACACTACATAAGACACAACACACCCTGTGGTGTTAGTACACAACACACTTACTGGTGGGAAGTACACGACACTTTCATTGGTTAGCAGTACATACACACAGCTCATGAGACACAACACACTTAGTCGTGGGCAGTACACAACACACTCCAAATGAGACATAAGAGAGACAGTGGTGACAGCACACATCACAAACCACATGAGACACAACACAGTCAGTAGTGGGCAGTACCCAACACACTCAGTCGTGGGCAGTACCCAACACATTCACTGGTGGGCAGTACACAACACACTCAACACGAGACATAACACACTCAGTGGTGGAAGTACATAACACACACCACATGGGACACAACACACTCAGTGGTGGCAGTAAACAATACACACCACATGAAGGACAACATACTTAGTGATGGCAGTACACAACACACACCACTTTAGACACAACACATTCCGTGGTGGGAGTACAGAACATACTCAGTAGAAGGCAGTACACGACACACTCAGTGGTGGGTAGTACACGACACACACCACATGAGACATAACACACTCAGTTGTAGCACTACAGAACACACACCATATGAGACAACACACTTAGTGGCAGCACACAACACACACCACAAGAGACACAACACGCTCAGTGGTGGACTGTACACAATACACTGAATGGGGGGTAGTACACAACACACTCAATGGTGGTGGTACACATCACACACTTCACAAAACACAAAACACTCAGTGGTGAGCAGTACACAACACATACCAGATGAAACAGAAGAAAGTGGTGGGCAGTGCACAGCACACCTCACATGAGACGAAATACACTTAGTGGTGGTCAGTACGCAGCGTACATCACATGAGACGTAACACACTCTGTGGTGGTAATACACATCACACTCATTGGTGGATAGTACACGACACCCACCACATGAGACACAACACACTCAGTGGTGGGTAGTACAAAACACACACCAAATGAGACATAATACACTCAGTGGTGGCAATACAGAACACAAACCATATGAGACAACACACTCTGTGGTGGGCAGTACCCAACACACTCAGTCGTGGGCAGTACCCAACACACTCAGTGATGGTTAATACACAAAACATACCACATGAAACAGCACTTTCAGTGGTGCCATTACACAACACTCACCACATGAGCCACAACACACTCAATGGATGTAGTACGAAACACACAACACAGGAGACACAACACACTCATTGGTCGGCAGTACACAACACACACCACATGAAACACAACACCCTCAGTAGTGGCAGCAAACAACACACGCCACATGAGACACAACGCCCTCAGTGGTGGCAGCAAACAACATACGCCACATGAGACACAACGCACTCAGTGGTGGCAGTACAAAACACAGTCAGTGCAGGACAGTACACAAAACACACTAAATGAGACCACACAATCAGTGGTGGCAGTACACAACGCACACCTCATGAGACACAACACACTTTGTTGTGGGAAGTACACAACACACACCAAATGGTACATAACAGAGACAGTTGTGGCAGCACACAATACACACACGACATGAGACACAACACACTCACTCAGCGGTGGGTAGTACCCAGCACATCTGAAATGAGACGGAACACACTCAGTGGTGGTCACTACACAGCATACATCACATGAGACGCAACACACTCCGTGGTGGTAATACATATCACGCTCACTGGTGGATAGTACACGACACACACCACATGAGACACAAAACGCTCTGTGGTGGTAGTACACAACACACTCAGTGGTGGGCAGTACACAACACACTCAGTGGTGGGCAGTACACAACATATATCTTCATGAGACACAACACACTTTGTTGTGGGCAGTACACAACACACACCAAATGAGACATAACAGTGACGGTAATGGCATGTACACAACACACACCACATGAGACACAACACATTCAGTTGTGGGCAGTACCCAACACACTCAGTCGTGGGCAATAACCAACACACTCACTGGTGGGCAGTACACAACACACACTACACGAGACATAACACACTCAGTTAGGCAGTACACAACACACCACATGAGACACAACACGCTCGGTGGTGGCAGTACACAACACACACCACATGAGAGACAACATACTAATTGACGGCAATACACAACACACACCACTTGAGGTACAATACACTCCGTGGTGGGAGTACAAAACACACTAAGTGGTAGGCAGTTCACGACACACTCAGTGGTGGGTAGTACACGACACACACCACATGAGGCATAAAACACTTATTGGTGGCAGCACACAACACATCATAAGTGACGCAACACACTCAGTGGTGGACTGTACGCAACATACTGAATGGTGGGTAGTACCCAACACGCACCACATGAGGCACAACACACTCAATGGTGGTAGTATACAACACACACTAGATGAGACATAAAACACTCAGTAGCGAGCAGTACACAAAACACACCATTCAAGACACAACACACTCAGTGGTGGGCAGTACACAACGCACACTACATGAGACACAACACACTCAGTGGTCGTAGTGCACGACACACACCGCATAAGACACAACACATTCAATGGTGGACAATTCACAACACACACCAGATGAAACACAACATAATCACTGGTGGGTAGTACACGACACGCACCACATGAGACACAACACACAGAGTGGTTGTAGTACACAACACTCACCATATGAGACACAACACAGTCAGTGGTTGACAGTACACAACACACACCACATGAGACAAAACACACTCACTTGTGGGCAGTACACAGCACACATCACATGAAACATAACACACTCAGTGGTGGGCTGCACACAACACACACCACATGATACACAACACACTCAGTGGTGGGCAGTACAAAACACACACCACATGAGACATAGCACACTCAGTGGTGGGCTGTACACAACACAAACTGCATGATAGACAAACATCCTCAGTGGTGGACAGTACACATCACACACCACATGAGACACAACATACTCGGTGGTGGGCAGTACACAACAGACACCACATGAGACACAACACACTCAGTGGTGGACAGTACACATCACACACCACATGAGATACAACACACTCAGTGGTGGGCAGTACACAACAGACACCACATGAGACACACACCTCAGTATGAGCCTGGCACGGGACCTTGTCTTCAAACACTCGCTCCTCTTAGTCAGGCACGGGACACCGTCTTTGGACGGCCAGCCTTCCTTTAGCCTATCCTGGACTCTAGTCTCAGACGTTCCCTTTCCCCTTAGCCAGGCATGGGACCTTGTCTTAATACAGACCATTACCTTTACCCTGGCACGGGACATTGTCTGTAGACAGCCCATCACCACTTCCTCTTAACGTCACACATCTTCACCTCCGCAGCTCAGCCGCGACCCTGGAATTTACCTGGAGGGCTGCCAGCAACACCCAGGGTCCTGGCTGGCTTCTGGCGTTATGCAGCAACAACAGAAATATATACAAATACTTACGCTCACTAACACACTCTGTGGATGATGAATAGGAATTGAAAACACTACAGATATTGAAGTTCGTGAAATTACAAAAAAAAAAAAATACTTAGATGTATTTCCAACGAAAAAGGAATCTTTAAGACACGCGGCTTCACCCATGAGCACTAGCAAAGTCATATACAAAGGATAAAAAGGAACACCATTGAAAAACATGCTTATCATAACAGCAACCTGTAGGAGTACTAGATTGTATGAATCGGGTGTGACAGTAATACTGGAAACGAAGATTATCATAAACCTGTGGGAGTAATATTGAAAAACTATTCTTTCTTATGACTCACATATCTTACATGGTATACATGTACATAACACTCATATGATTCATATATATCCAAGACTAACATGATTCATGTGTATCCAACACTAACATAACTCGTATGTATCGAGAACTAACATGATTCCCAGATATCCAACATTAACATGATTCCCAGATATCCAACATTAACATGATTCACATACATCCAAAGTAACATGATTCACATCTATCCAACACTCACATGATATATACGTATCCATCATTAACATGATTTAAATGTATTCAACACCAACATGATCCACATATAAGTTGATATAGCTGTTACTTTAGTATAAATCATACAGCAGTAACACAAGCACCACCAGCAACACAATTTAGTTCTCAGATACAGCATCATGACCAGCAACACGCCTTACCTCTCAGCAACAACAGCAGGACAAGAAACACACATTACCCCTCAGCTACAGCAGCAGGACCAGAAACAAACCTTACCTCTCAGCTATAGCAGCAGGACCAGCAACACACCTTAGCTCTCAGCTTCACCAGCAGGACCAGCAACGCACCTTACCTCTCAGCAACAGCATCAGGACCAACAACATACCTTACCTCTCAGCTTCAGCAGTAGGACCAGCAACGCAGCTTACCTCTCAGCTACAGCAGTAGGACCAACAACACACCTTACCTTTCAGCTACAGCAGCAGGACCAGCAACACACCTTACCTCTCAGCTACAGAAGTAGGGGCAGCAACACACCGTACCCCTCAGCAACAGCAGCAGGACCAACAAAATACCTTACCTCTCAGCTTTAGCAGTAGGACCGGCAACGCAGCTTACCTCTCAGCTACAGCATCAGGACCAGCAACATACCTTACCCCTCAGCTAAAGCAGTAGGATCAGCAACACACCTTACCTCTCACCAACAACAAGAGGACCAGCAACACACCTTACCCCTCAGCTACAGCATTGGACCAGCAACACACCTTACCTCTCAGCTAAAGCAGCAGGACCAGCAACACATCTTATCTCTCAGCTTCAGCAGTAGGACCAGCAACGCACCTTATCTCTCAGCAACAGCATCAGGGCCAACAAAACACCTTACCTCTCAGCTTCAGCAATAGAACCAGCAACACACCTTACCTCTCAGCGATAGCGGCAGGACATACAACACACCTTACCTCTCAGCTACAGCAGCAGGAGAAGCAACACACCCTACCTCTCAGCTACACCAGCAGAGCCAGCAACACACCTTACCTCTCAGCAACAGCTGCAGGACTAGCAACACACCTTACCTCTCAGCTACAGCAGTAGGACCAACACTACAACTTATCTCTTATCTACAGCAACAGGGCCATAAACACACCTTACCCCACAGCTTCAGCAGTAGGACCAGAAACGCACCTTACCTCTCAGCAACAACAGCAGTAACAGCAACACAACGTAATTCTCACCTTCAGCAGAAGGACCAGCAACACACCTTACCTCTCAGCAACAGCTGCAGGACCAGCAACACACCTTACCTCTCAGCTACAGCAGTAGAACCAACAATACACCTTATCTCTTACCTACAGCAACAGGGCCAAAAACACATCTTACCTCTCAGCTTCAACAGTAGGACCAGCAACGCACCTTACCTCTCAGCAATAACAGCAATACCAGCAACACAACATAACTCTCAGCTTCAGCAGTAAGACCAGCAACAATCCCTACCTCTCAGCAACAGCTGCAGGACCAACAACACACCTTACCTCTCAGCTACAGCAGCAGGACCAGCAACACACCTTACCTTTTAGTTACAGCAGCAGGGCCAGCAAGACACATTACCTCTCAGCTACGGCAGCAGGAAAAATAGCAAACCTTACCTCTCAGTTACAGCAAAAGGACAAGCAACACACCCTCCCTGACAGCTTCATCAGTGGGAACAGCAACACACCTTACCACTCGGCTACAGCAGCAGGTCCAGCAACACAGCTTGCCTCTCAGGTACAGCAGCGGACCAGCAACACACCTTACCTCTCAGCTACAGCAGCAGGACCAGCAACACACCTTACGTCTCAGCTGCAGCAGCAGGACCAACAACGCACCTTACCCCACATTTACAGCAGCAGAAAAAGCAATACATCTTACCTCTCAGCTACAGTAGTAGAAACCAGCAACTCATCTTACCTTTCAGCAACAGCATCAAGACCACCAATACAACGTATCTAACAGCAGGACCATCAGTAGGACCAGCAGGACCAGCAGGACCAGCAGGACCAGTAACAGCAGGACCATCAGCACACCTTACCTCTCAGCCACAGCAGCAGGACCAGCAACACACCTTACCTCTCAGATAGAGCAGCAGGACCAGCATCAAACCTTACCTCTCAGCAACAGCATCAGGACCTAACACAACGTATCTCTCAGCTTCAGCAGAAGAACCAGCAACTCTCCTTACCTCTCAGCTACAGCAGCAGGACCAGCAACATACCTTACCTCTCAGCTACAGCAGCAGAACCAGCAACGCACCTTACCTCTCAGCAACAACAGCAGCACCATCAACACAACGTAACTCTCAGTTTCAGCAGTAGGACCAGCAACACACATTACCTCTAAGCAACAGCTGCAGGACCAGCAACACACCTTACCTCTCAGCTACAGCAGTAGGAACAACAATACACCTCATCTCTTACCTACAGCAACAGAGCCATAAACGCACCTTACCTCTCAGCATCAGCAGTAGGACCAGCAACATCCCTTACCTCTCAGCAACAGCTGCAGAACCAGCAACACACTTTACCTCTCAGCTACAGCAACAGGGCCAACAACGCACCTTACCTCTCAGTTACAGCAGCAGGGCCAGCGACACACCTTACCTCTCAGCTATAGCAGCAGGACCAGCAAAAGACCTTATCTCTCAGCTTCAGCAGTAGGACCAGCAACGCACCTTACCTCTGAGCAACAGCACCATGACCAACAGCACACCTTACCTCTCAGCTTAAGCAGTAGGACCAGACACAAATCTTACCTCTCAGCTACAGTAGCAGGACCAGCAACACACCTTACCTCTAAGCTATATCAGCAGGGCCAGCAACACACCTTACCTCTCAGCAAGAGCTGCAGGACCAGCAACAGACCTTACTTCTCAGCTACAGCAGTAGGACCAACAATACACCTTATCTCTTACCTACAACAACAGGGCCAGAAACATGCCTTACCTCTCAGCTTCACCAGTAGGACCAGGAACGCACCTTACCTCTCAGCAACAACACAGTACCATCAATACGACGTAACTCTCAGCTTCAGCAGTAAGACCAGAAACACAACTTACCTCTCTGCAACAGCTGCAGGACCAGCAACACACATTACCTCTCAGCTACAGCAGCAGGACCAGCAACACACCTTACTTCTCAGTTACAGCAGCAGGAAAAATAACAAACCTTACCTCTCAGTTACAGCAGAAGGACCAGCAACATGCCTTACCTCAAAGCTTCATTAGTAGGACCAGCAACACACCTTACCACTCAGCTAAAACAACAGGACCAGCAACACAGCTTACCTATCAGCGACAGCAGCAGGACCAGCAACACACCTTACCTCTCAGCTACAGCAGCGGGACCAGTAACACACCTTACCTCTCAGCTACAGCAGCGGGACCAGTAGCACACCTTACCTCTTAGCTTCAGCAATAGGACCAGGAACACACCTTACCTCACAGCTACAGCAGCAGGACCAATAATACACCTTACGTCTCAGCTACAGCAGGAGGACCAGCAACACACCTTAACTCTCACCGACAGCAGCGGGACCAGCAACACACCTTACCTCTCAGCTTCAGCAGTAGGACCAGAATCACACTTTACCTCTCAGCTATAGCAGTAGGACCAACAATACACCTTATCTCTTACCCACAGCAGCAGGGCCAGAAACACACCTTACCTCTCAGTTTCAGCAGTAGGACCAGCAACGCACCTTACCTCTCAGCAACAACAGCAGTACCATCAATACAACGTAACTCTCACTTCAGCAATAGGACCAGCAATACACCTTACTTCTCGGCAGCAGTTGCAGGATCAGCAACGCACCTTACATCTCAGCTTCAGCAGCAGGACTAGCAACACACCTCACTTCTCAGTTACGGCAGCAGGACCAGCAACACCCTTTACTTCTCAGCAACGGCAACAGGAAAAATAACAAACCTTACCTCTCAGTTACAGCAGCAGGACCAATAACACATCTTACCTCTCAGCTTCATCAGTAGGGCCAGCAACACACCTTTCCTCTCAGCTACAGCAGCAGGACCAGCAACACACCTTACCCCTCTGCTATAGCAGTAGGACCCGCAACGCACCTTACCTCCCAGCTACAGCAACAGGACCAACAACACTCCTTACCTCTTAGCTTCAGCAGTAGGACCAGCAACACACCTTACCTCTCAGCTACAGCAGTAGGACCAGCAACAAACCTTACCTCACAGCTACAGCAGCAGGACAAGTAGCACACCTTACTTCTCAAGTACAGCAGCAGGGTCAGGAACACACCTTAGCTCTCAGCTACAGCAGCAGGACCAGCAACACACCTTACCGCTCAGCTGCAGCAGCGGGACCAGCAACGCACCTTACCCCGCATTTACAGCAGCAGAACCAGCAACACATCTTACCTTTCAGCAACAGCATCAGGACCAGCAACACAACACGTATCTCAGCCTCAGCCGTAGGACCGGCAATACTCCTTACCTCTCAGCTACAGCAGCAGGACCAGCAACACAATATGCCTTTCAGCAACAGCAGCAGGCCCATCAGCACACCTTAAGTCTAAGCCACACCAGCAGGACCAGCAACACACCTAACCTCTCAGCTACAGCAGCAGAACCAGCAACACATCTTACCTCTCAGCAACAGCATCAGGACCAGCAACACAACGTATCTCTCAGCTTCAGTAGTAGGACCAGCAACACTCTTTACCTCTCAGCTCCAGCAGCAGGACCAGCAACACAATTCACCTTTCAGCAACAGCAACAGGACCATCATCAAACCTTACCTCTCAGCTACATCGGCAGGGCCAGTAACACACCTTACCTCTCAGCTTCAGCAGTAGGACCAGCAACACACCTTACCTCTTACCTACAGGAGTAGCACCAGCAACACACCTTACCTCTCAGCTACAGCAGCAGGACCAGCAACCCACCTTACCCCTCAGATAAAACAGCAGGACCAGCAACACACCTTACCTCTCAGCTACAGCAGTAGAACCAGCAACACATCTTACGTTTCAGCAACAGCTTCAGGACCAGCAACACAATATATCTCTCAGACTCAGCAGTAGGACTAGCAACACTGCTTATCTCTCAGCTACAGCACCAGGACCATCAACACAATTTCCCTTTCATCAACAGCAGCAGGACCATCAGCACACCTTACCTCTCAGCTAAAGCAGCAGGACCAGCAATACACCTTACCTCTCAGCTACAGCAACATATACAGCAACACATCTTACCTCTCTGCAACAGCATCAGGACCAACAACACAACGTATCTCTCAGCTTCAGCAGTACGACCAGTAACACTCCTTACCTCTCAGCCAAAGCAGCAGGACCAGCAACACAATTTACCTCTCAGCAACAGCAGCAGGACTATCAGCACATTTTACCTCTCAGCTACATCAGCAGGACCAGTAACACACCTTACCTCTCACCTTCAGAAGTAGGACCAGCAACACACCTTACATCTCAGCTACAGCAGTAGGATCAGCAAAACACCTTACCTCTCAGCTACAGCAGTAGGGCCAGCAGCATTCCTTACCTCTCAGCTACAGCAGCAGGACCAGTAACACACCTTACCTCTCAGCTACATTAGCAGGACCAGCAACACACCATACCTCCCAGCTACAGCAGCAGGACCAGCAACGCACCTTGCCTCTCAGACACGGCAGTAGGACCGGCAACACACCTTACCTCTCAGTTACAGCAGCAGGACCAGCAACACACTTTACTTCTCAGCTATAGCAGCAGGACCAACAACACATCATACCTCTCAGGAACATCATCAGGACCAGCAACACAATGTACCTGTCAGCTTCAGCAGTAGGACCAGCAACACACCTTAAATCTCGGCTACAGCATCAGGACCAGCAAGACACCTTACGTCTCAGGTTCAGCAGTAGGACCAGGAACACACCTTACCTCACAGCTACAGCAGCAGGACCAGGAACACACTTTACCCCTAAGTTACAGCAGCAGGATCAGCAACACACCTTACCTCTCAGCCACAGCAGCAGGGCCAGCATCACACCTTGCCTCTCAGCTTCAGCAGTAGGACCAGCAACACACTTTACCTCTCAGCTACAGCAGTAGGACCAACAATACACCTTATCTCTTACCTACAGCATCAGGGCCAGAAACACACCTTACCTCTCAGCTTCAGCAGTAGGACCAGCAACGCACTTACCTCTCAGCAACAACAGCAGTACCAGCAACACAATGTAACTCTCAGCTTCATTAGTAGGACCAGCAGCAAACCTTACCTCTCAACAACAGCTGCAGGACCAGCTACGTACCTTACCTCTCAGCTACAGCAGTAGGACCAGCAACACACCTTACCTCTCATTTACAGGAGCAGGACCAGCAACACATCTTACCCCTCAGCTACAGCAGTAGGACCAACAACACACCTACCTCTCAGGTACAGCAGCAATACCAGCAACACATATTACCTTTCAGCTACAGCAGCAGGACCAGCAACACAATTTACCGCTCAGTTACAGGTGCAGGACCAACAACACACCTTACTTCTCAGCTACAGCAGTAGGACCAACAATACACCTTACCTCTCAGATACAGCAGCAGGACCAGCAACACACCTTACGTCTCAGTTATAGTTGCAGGACCAGTAACGCACCTTACCTCTCAGCCACAGGACCAGCAACACACCTTACCTCTCAGCTAAGCAGCAGCACCAGCAGCACATCTTACCTCTCAGATACGGCAGCACGACCAGCAACACACCTTAAATCTCAGATACAGCAGAAGGACCAGCAGCACACCTTACCTCTCAGATACAGCAGCAGGACCGGCAACATACCTTACCTATCAGCTATATCAGTAGGACCAGCAACATACCTTACCTCTCAGTTACAGCAGTAGGACCAGCAACACACTTTGAGAAGGATATCATATAGGTGGGAGAAGCTTTGTATATTCAAGCTGGCACCACCTCCCTCACTACTGAGTAGTATCATCCTTGGGAGGCAGGATGCTAGGCCACGTATATTGTGTGGGGATGTGAAGTGTGGCCGCCATCCCAGACATAGTTCAGGACGCAACTGCCGGTAACGAGTGAAGGAGTAGAACAGACTATTAGTGATTGTCTCTCCTGGTGACTGATGACAGACGATTCTGTCCCTACAGTCGAGCGTGGCCATTGTCTCGTTGTAAGGCCTAGCGTGAATGCTGGACATGGTGAATGATGGGTGATGTTTTGTCGTACCTGTCGAATATATGACATCGACATATTTGTCAAACTGTCGGAGCCGCGATAGATTAAAATCCATACTACCACCCACCGAGATGAGGTCAGGACATAACGATGAAACACCGGTCGACCATTGGCTATATCTCTTAACTTGATTCACACATCCTCTGCCACTTCTGAAACCACACCTTACCTCTCAGCTACAGCAGTATATATATGGGAACATCAGTGAAGGTGGCAATTACGGAGGTAATAACAAGTAGTGATGAAGCAGGGAGATGGAGTGAATATCTTGAAGGATTATTGAATGTGTTTGATGCTAGAATGGCAGATATGGGGTGTTTGGGTCGTGATGGTGTGCGAAGTGAAAGGGTCAAGGAGAATGGTTTGGTGAACAGAGAAGAGGTATTGAAAGCTTTGCGGAAGATAAAAGCCGGCAAGGCAAAGGTTTTGGATGGTATCGCAATGGAATTTATAAAAAAGAGGGTGACTTTGTCGTTGATTGGTTGGTAAGGATCATGGATTGGTATGTATGGATCATGGTGAAGTGCCGGAGGATTGGCAGAATGCATGCATAGTGCCACTAGACAAAGGCAAAGTGGATAAAGGTGATAGTTCAAATTACAGAGGCATACGTTTGTTGTGTATTCCAAGGAAATTATATGAAAGGGTATTGACTGAGAGGGTAAAGGCATGTACAGAGCATCAGATTGGGGAAGGGCAGTGTGATAGAGGATGTATGGATCAGGTGTTTGTTTGAAGAATGTATGTAAGAAATACTTAGGAAAAGCAAATGGATTTGTATGTAGCATTTATGGATCTTAGAAGGCATATGATAGAGTTGATAGAGATGCTCTGTGGGAGGTATGTTGCTAGAAGTGAAAAGTTTTTACAAAGGAAGTATGTGAGAAATACTTAATAAAACATATGGTTTTCTATGTAGCATTTATGGATCTGGAGAAGGCATAAATTTATGTGATAGAAATGCTCCGTGGAAGGTATTAATAGTATATGGTGCGAGAGGTAAGGTGGTAAAAGCAAAGGGGTG